>PVLC010035176.1:0-16333 GCA_004027655.1 Graphiurus murinus | reverse complement strand
TAGAAGGAACGTACCTCAAAATAATAGAAGCAATATACAATAGGCCCACAGCCAACATCATATTAAATGGAGAAAAACTGCAAGAGTTCCCACTAAAAACAGGAACAAGACAAGGATGTCCATTATTACCTCTTCTGTTCAATATAATACTTGAGACTCTAGCCAGAGCAATAAGGCAAGAGAAGGAAATCAAAGGGGTAAAAATAGGGAAAGAAGAACTAAAACTATCCCTCTTTGCAGATGACATGAGACTATACTTAGAAGACCCAACAAACTCAACCAAAAAACTGATAGAACTGATCAACAAATTGAGCAAAGTGTCTGGATACAAAATCAATCTTAAAAAATCAGAAGCTTTTCTGTATGCCAACCATAAATCCACCGAAAAAGAAATTCAGAAAGCAATTCCACTCACAATAGAATCCCGAAAAATAAAATACTTAGGGATAAACCTAACCAAGGAGATAAAAGACCTCTATAAGGAAAACTATAAAACGTTGAAGAAAGAAATCGATGAAGACCTTAGAAGATGGAAGGATCTACCATGCTCTTGGATAGGCAGAATGAATATCATCAAAATGGCCATTATCCCAAAAGTAATCTACAGATTCAATGCAATACCCATGAAATTACCAAGGTCACTCCTCACAGACATAGAAAAATCAGTCCTTAAATTCATTTGGAACAACAAAAAGCCCAGGAAAGCCAAAGTAGTTCTTAGCAATAAAAACCATGCAGGAGGTATCACAATACCTGACTTCAAACTATACTACAAAGCCACAGTAATAAAAAACAGCATGGTATTGGCACAAAAACAGACACATAGACCAATGGAGCAGAATAGAAGACTCAGAAATAGACCCACAGGCTTACAATCAACTGATTTTTGACAAAGGAGCAAAAAAATATACACTGGAAAAAAAGATAGCCTCTTTAGCAAATGGTATTGGCAAAACTGGTTAACCATATGCAGGAAAATGGAAATAAACCCCACTTTCTCACCCTTCCCAAGAGTCAATTCAAGGTGGATCAAAGACCTGGAAGTTAGGCCAGAGACCTTGCAGCTACTTGAAGATGGCATAGGACCAACACTTCAACACATAGGCACAGGTAAAACTTTCTCAACAAGACCCCCAAAGCACAAGCAACTCAAGGGAAGATCAATACATGGGATTGCATTAAACTGAAGAGCTTCTGTGCAGCAAAGGAAACTATCAAGAACCTCAACAGAGAGCCTACAGAGTGGGAGAAGATTTTTGCTAGTTACTTTTCAGATAGAGGTCTAATATCTAGGATATACAAAGAACTCAAGAAAATCACAGCTAAGAAAACAAATAACCCAATCAAAAAATGAGCAAAGGATCTAAATAGACACTTCACAAAAGAAGAAATACAAATGGCCAATAAATGTATGAGGAAATGTTCAACATCATTAGCAATTAGAGAGATGCAAATCAAAACTACCTTGAGATTTCACCTAACTCCAATCAGAATGGCAATCATAAAAAACACGAACAACAATTGCTGGTGAGGATGTGGAGAAGTGGGAACCCTAATACATTGTTGGTGGGATTGCAAACTAGTGCAACCACTTTGGAAAACAGTATGGAGGATCCTCAGACAAATGGGAATGAACCTACCATATGGTCCAGTAATACCACTTCTGGGTATCTACCCAAAAGAAGGGAAACCAAACGATCACACCGATGCATGTGTATCTATGTTTATAGCTGCACAATTCACAATAGCCAAACTATGGAAGCAGCCAAGATGTCCATCCACAGATGAATGGATTATAAAACTATGGGATATGTACACAATGGAATTTTACTCAGCCATAAAGAAGAACAAAATCATGTTCTTTGCAGGGAAATGGATGCAACTGGAAAACATTATGTTAAGTGAGATTAGCCAGTCACAAAGTGTAAAGAAGCATATGTTCTCCCTAATATGTGGATGCCAGGGAGAAGATGGGGCATAAGAGGGTCTCCAGGTGAAAAAGGAGAGATCTTTGATAAACAAAGAAGTTGATTTGACTCAAGGGGATGGATGGGGGACACCCTAAAGCACATGATGTACTTACACAATTATATCAAGGTCACTCACAAAACTGAACTTGAGAATGAGGGATGGTGAGGGAGTGGGGTAGGAATGGGGGAAGGGGTTAAATGATAAATGTGTATATATATATACCTTTATCAGCTTGTACCTAGCAAAGATGTATGATTACAATGCACCAATAATTATAAAAAAAGAAAATAAATAAAAATTATACCTCTCCCATGAACTACTTTTAACCAACCCAGAGTGAGTCAGTTTTTCCAGTTCATTTTGTTTTTCTTAGATACTTGTTGAGCTTTTGTTGAGTAATCATACTTTAGAAACCAGGAGTATATTGATTCATATAAATAGTTGGCATGGGGTCTCTCTCTCAAATGGGGAGACTGACTCTGTGCAGGATTCCCTTAGTGCTCCAGCTGTGGGGATTGGTAAGGTAGCTTGGAATTCTCATAGTTTTTAAAGTTAAGACTAGTTTACTGTGGGTGATATTATAGTGATTGTATTAGTTTATTAGGGCTACCACAACAAAATCCCACAGACTGAGTGACTTAAACAACAATTATTATTATTTTGGTCACATTTCTGGAGGCTGGAAGTCCACAATCAAGGTGTTGGCATGTTTGACTTCTTTGAGGCCTCTTTTCTTAGTAGATGGCTGTCTTCCCCCTTTGTCTTAACATGGTCTTCTTTTTGTGTATGTCTTTGTCCTAATCTCTTCTTTTTTTGCCAGGAGAACAGTTTTATTCGATTAGGGCCAACCCAAATGACTTTACTGTAAATTAATTACCTCTTTGAAGGCCTAATTTCTAAATACAGTTACATTCTGAGGCACTGGGGTTAGGATTTGGCCCATTACTAAGTCTTTAGTGTCTTTTAATCTTTGGGGGCAATAATTTTCTGTTTTACTCTTTAAGACCATTGAGGCATTTAGAGTTCTTGCAGGCTTGCTCTGCCTATGACCCCAGCTCAAACGCAAACCACTAATCCTTCCCAATCAAATCTTCCACTGTTTTTAGTGGAAAGCTTGTGGGGTCCAGCTGGAGATGAATGCCCCAGTCCTCCTGAATGTGCATCTGTTCCAAAGAGAGATGACTCTGTCCTCTATTGCAGCCTTCCCATGTGTACACGCTGAACTGTTGTGGTTTTGTGAGCCTGGGCTTATAAATGCAATTCCTTTATTTATCTGTCTTCCAGAAATTTGTGGAAGTATCTGAATATTGTGTCTGTATAATGCATACTCTCTTCACACTGCCATGGATTTATTCCTTTCTGTCTGTGTTTACTGTTAATTCAAAGGGACTTTGGGAAGAAATAGAGAAATATGTGTGCTTTTTAATGCCATATTGGATCAGAAGTTTACCACAAAATCTTAAACTATTTTATTTGTGTATATATATTTATATATTTGTGTGTATATATAAAAATTAACTTTCATTAAAAACATAACAGCATCATATATTTTGTTTTTTATTCTCAGAACAATATTGAGCTGTCCTCCCTGAAACTTTTTTATTTTATCCATCAATTTATCATATCTATCTATCTATCATCTATCTATTATCATCATCATCATCATTGATCTATCATTTTGGGATACTGGAGATTGAACCCAGAGGTAGAATACATTCTCTATTCCTTCAATTTTTTGTTTTGAAATAAGATCTCACTAAGTTTTTCTGTGCTGGCCTCAAACCTGGGATCCTCCTTTCTGCACTGGGATTATAGGCATATGCAACTGCTCCTGGCTCTTGGCCTTTTATTTGTACATTAATGCTGCTACTGCTGTTCACACCACAGAGATTTTAGGATAGAAAGAGATCAGATAGTTAATATGGCTGTAGTACCTGTAAGACAGTAGATTTGGAAAATATTTATCTGTCCAGTGCTAAGTCCTATGTGTTTTTAGGTCTCTGGCAACTATGCCCATATCATAGTTAGGCCATTAGAGTAGACCACAACGTTCATTCAGTCTGCTTCTCGAAGCACTTTTGTGTGTATCTTTTTATGCCACAGGTTTATTTTCAGGTCACTAGTTTGTAAAATTCCTCTCTGAAGAATTCGCTTTCATTAAAAAAAATTATGAAATTTCTGGGACTAGTTCCTACTGTTGAATAGAATGATATGTTCAAAGGGTTTTCCTATACAACAGATATACCCCTTTCAGTCAATGTCGTATTTATAGCTATTGAACTTAAGGAAAAATGTGCTCTATTTTAATATTGTTTCTTAGGCTGATCAGATTAATTCAACTGTTTGAATGTGCAGGGCTCCTGCAGGAGAGAGAATTGTTGACTCATTGTTAGTGCAATAAAACCCTCGCAAAGCTCTTGTGCCACTTCTGTTTCATTGGCCTCTTTTGCTACTTTCTCTATTCGCCTTTCTCATGTGTCCCTTGGGCTTGAATTACAAGTCTGAATATACAGTGCGGATTTGTTGCATCTGATCTTTTTATGTGCCCAAGTCACTGATCTGTTGCGATATGTCACTAGTGTTTCCAGGCCAATTTGTAACCCTAGGTGAGGGAGAGATGTCTATGTTCAGGGTCATTGAATTTCACAAGAATGGAGAATTACATGAAAGCTCAAAGCACATTATCAGATTTTAAAACCCTGAGAATATCAAGGGAAATATAATCCACATGTATCTCATCTGTTTACAACTTTTCTTATCAAAATGTTATGCTGTTAAGCTCAGAGATGCCCAGGACATCAGTTAAACCTTTAAAAGGCTCCTCATTTGATTGTGTAACAGGAAATTGTGTTGTAGCAAGTAAAAGAGACTCTATCTCTCTTTTAAGTCCTCCATTCCTCAACATTTAGTTGCTTTTATCATCCCCAGACACAGATTTCTTTTCATATTATTATCACAATGGACTAATGCTATAGGCATATAAATAAGAGGTAAAAAAGGAAGTAGCAATATCACTGTTTTTACTTGGAAATTTTAAGGAGAAAGGAGAAGATTATAGGTAAACAATTTTCTATTATTTTAAAAGATGAACTTATTTCCTAGATTTGCAGGGATGCATCTCTTGTTGAAGTTGCAAGATTTTTTAAAAATAAGTGAAAACAGTGCTAAGAGAACATTAAAAATTTCATGGTAAAGTGAGCAAGAATCTGTATATTTTATTTATTTATTTTGTTGGTGCTAATGAGGTAGAAGCTGGTAGACGCATACAAGCACACAGCACTTATTTAACCTTTCCCTAATTTCTACCCCATTCCCTCCCCCTTTCCTCCTCATGTTCTGCTTAGTGATTGACTTTGATATGTTTGTGAATGTACATCATGTGCATTAGGGTACGTCCCTCTCCTCTCTTCCTATCACCTTCAGTTAGGTTGCCTTCTTTGCTCATCTAAGTTTTCTCCTTCCTCATCTAGAGTCCCTCCTAAAAAACCTGATTTTTATCAGGATGTGGTGGATCAGTTCTGTAATCCCAGTACTTGAGAGGCTAAATCAGGAGGATTGCAGGTTTGAGGTCAGCATAACTTAGTGAGACTCCATCTCAAAAATAAAAAATAAAATAGAGCTGGAGTTGTAGCTTAGAGTCAGAAATCTCCCTAGTATCCCCTGAAACCCCTGATTTTTAATAATTTGAATGCCCAACTCCTTTGTGATGTTAAGAAATAAATTATAGATGAAACCTACCCTGTATAATTGGGGATTGCTTCCAAAAGAATTATCATATCTATTGCACTTACTGCCACTGTAAATTGAGAAAATCAGATTTAAAATTACAGGAAATTAGTGGTCAACTCAAACATTTCTTACTGGGGATTGAATTCAGGGGCATTCTACCTCCGAGCTACACCCCCAGCCCTATTTTTTATTCTTTATTTTGAAACCGAGTCTTACTAAGTTGTGGAGGGCCTCACTAGGTAGCTGAGGCTGGCCGCGAACCCGGATCCTCGGGTCTCAGCCTCCTGAATGCTGGGATTACAAGCGTGCGCCACAACACCCGGCTCAACTCAAACATTTCTATTGTAAGTTTAGTCCATTCTTGAGATATACAAAGTTTTAAAAATTCTTTTAAAATAGTATGGTAATATATATGAATGAGTTAAAGAGAACAAAAAATATTTATGTAATTTTTGGGTTGAATTATGATAAAAGGATATGTCAGTGTTTTAAAAAATAAAGCATGTAATAAAATGTATCTCATCTGTTTACAACTTTTCTTATCAAAATATTATGCTGTTAAGCTCAGAGATGCCCAGGACATCAGATAAACCATTTAACGTTGATAACTATCAAATGACTCTTATAAAACTTTTAATTTTGTTTTCTTATCTTCTGGAATAATGCCTATGTATATGTTTGTATTCACAATTCATGAAAATGAGGAATAAATGTATATTTTCACCTGCTGTAATGTCTTACAAAGAGGAGGCTTAGAAAGTGCTCCAAAAGAAATGGTATGATTTCAATGAAGTGAAGACCTTTGTTTTCACTACTTGTTTTCTTCAAAAATCTTACAAATTTCAAATGGTACAGAGTTGAATACAGAATTAATGCTGAATTAATTTTTTTGACTTTCTTCTCTGCATTTTGGCCTTCCAATTATGCCTAAGTTTGAGTTCTTTTAGGTGACATTAGGCATTAAGCAACCCCTCAGAGACTGTTACCCAGTATGTAGAAAAGGAAGACATGAACTATAAACCTCAGAGTGTTTTTTTTTTTTTTGTATTTTGGGAGGCGGTACAGGGGATTGAATCCAGGGATGTTCTACCTCAGAGTTACATCCCCAGCTCTTTTTATTTTTTTATTTTGAGAATGTACCACTAAGTTTCTGAGGGTTTCTCTAAATTATTGAGGCTGTTCTGAACCTGTAATACTCTTGTCTCATCCTTTCAAGTACTGGGATTACTCTTGTGCACCACTCTGCTCAGCTCACAGTATTTGGAAGATTAAATAAGATCTCTAGAACATACTGTCTGGATGATGGTAAGGTTTCAGGTGGTAGATGTTATTTTCATTGTTGCTACTACTAATGATAACTCATTTCCCCATTCAGAATGATTTCAAGAGTGTTTATCACTGACAGTACTTTGCTATTGAATGTCACACCATTTCTTTGAGATCAAAGATTCGTTTTGCCTTCCTTTGCAAAATTCTAATTTTTTAAATTGTTGATGTTCTTACTTGGTAAGGTGATCTAAAAGATGGATTTTTCTATGATTGAATCAAACTGAAGTTCATAATTATGATGAATAGACTCAAATATAGATTGAAAGGCAATACCCTTTTTAAGAGTATCATTTTCACTTTTCTGGGTCAGAACAAAAAGAAATGAGCAACGGTGTTCATTGTCAGTGTTGCATGAATTCCAAGAAGTTCAGCCCTTTCCTCCTCTCATAACCAAAGAACAATTTAGCAGGAAGTGCTAAAGTGCGACATTTTTCTTTTTATAAAAGTAAAGGGAAAGAAAAATCAAATAAAAAATTGCTGCCAAGGGAGAAAGAGAATTGGAGAACTGTGACAAATCCCTCTAGGGTCCAGATTGTTGGCGCAATGAAAGAGGTTAAAGGGAATGGAACAATGGGAAATCAGGCGTGAGCCTGAAGCTAGTCATTTGGCTTCTTAACAAAAGGGGAAAGAACCAATATTTTAGTTGGTGCAGAAGCCAGTCCCTTTATCCAAGAACAAAATGTCAAAGAGAATTAATAGACGATTTCCTGGAACCTGGGTGGCATCTGAGAAAGACTTACATGTTCAAGAGAGGTTTCCTTTCACAGATAGTTGGAACAATGGTATAAAATATTACCATTAAGAAAATATTTGGTAATATATTTTCAGCCTTCTGAACCTATCAATTTCCTTCTTTTCCTTCACAATTATAAACTCAGGGATCTCTTTAAGTCTGAGGATCTGACTGAGAATAAACATGTGTTGCTTTCAGTATGCTTAGCGATTGCTATTTTCTCCCTCAATTGCATTAGAAATACTAGGGCAATGTGTGTATTTTTATTTTTCTATTTCTCATACTCTGTGAAAGTAAATATAATAAAATCTTTACACTATTGCGTGATTATGAAGAAGCAGAACTGTTCTTTGAGAAGTCGGACTGCCATTAGCTAACTTGAAATGTTCATCTGAACACTGTTAAAAATCTGGATTCTTTGTGTGTAGGGTGTTTTACAGAAGTTCTATATAATGTAGGGAAGTGTGGGTTGAAGGAAAGCTGTGAAATCTTTTTAAGTTGTCTCTAATGTACAGTAGGATCCCTTTCCTATAAAATGCTGTGTGAATTGCTTGCTAGATTTGAAAATCAGCATTGTTTAGCTACCAAAAAGTGAACGATTTTCACTCTACGAAGTATTTTCACTATTTAAATAAAATAGTGGGGAAAAGTGACTGGGGACAAGATTTAAGCGTCTTACTAGGAAACTCTAGGAAGTCAATGCTGAAAGTATCAGATTTAAAAGCTGTCTTTCTTTTTGCTCAAGATGGAGTATTCATCTATGGTTCGTATATAAACTGCTGTCATCAACTTTATGGGCTGTTTTCTCCCTTGTATGGTACCGAACAGAGGGGCACACAAAAGCAATAGGAAAAAGAGGAACCCTAATTAATGTATGGTTGCTTGATGTTGTATCAGATGTAATCATTACACATTTGGTTAACTCATTAGGGAAAAAGAAGTGTGGGACTTTTAGTTGACAAAGTTTGCCATTTAACTTAGCAAAAATATTTGACCACTGGTTTCAAGTAGGCACATCTCAGTTTAAGAAGAGAGAACAAGGACTTAGGATTCTCGATGGAGCCCAGAGTCAGGACTTGATGCCACATTTAATTCATGGTACAAATTGAAGTGGATTTCATAATATAATTCAACCCCAGTTTCTCTGTTTGCAAAGTAGGTAGAATGAAGTGATCTTGATGATCTCTGAGTTATAAAATTTTGTGATTCTCTGTTTTTTATGTTCAAAATGTTAGAAAATGATTGTTATAAGTAAGTTACAAATAAAGTGCTACAGAATTGCAGATTAGGTTATCTTTGAGTTTTATAGAAGATCTCATACATATGGATTTCACACATTTTTATAAAGAATAAGTGGTTAAGCTTTTTAATTTTTCAATAATAATAATATAATTATTATAATAATAATATAATTATTATTATTATTATTATTGTTATTGGGTACTAGGGATTGAACCCAGGGACATTCTACCTCCAAGCTAAATCTCTAGCCCCATTTATTTATTTATTTTTGAAATAGGGTCTTTAACTTTCTGAGGGTCTCACTAAGTTGCTAAGGCTCATCTTGAACCTGCAATCTTGCTGTTTTAGTCTCTCAAATACTGGGATTATAGGCATGTGGCACCATGACTGGCTATAGTGAAACTTTTAAAAAGCCATACTCCTGTATTTTTTTTTTGGAGACAGGCTTTATTAAAAAAATATACACCTGTTAAAAATATCTTAAGTAAATGGTGATCAAAGATTAAAGTGCAAAGAAATTTTATTTCTGATATCCCCCAAGTATAAACCTATTGAGGAAAATAAAATGCAAAAAATTATAAGTGAGAAAATAAATTCACTTGAAATTCTAACATGTAGAGATAATTTCTGTTAATATTTTGGTTTACTTCCTTCTAATCTTTCTTTGATGCATAAATATACATATATTTGTATAATTACTCCTACTGTACACATTATTTCATTACCTGTTTTAGAACTTGGTGTGTCATAGAGGATGGAGCTCACCTGGTTCCTTTTTTGGACCACTTTATTCGGTGCTCCCCAGTGTGCTTTTTCAAGAATTAGTTTTGTTCTTGGTTTTCAAGAATTAGTTTTGTTCATGGTTCCTCAGACCATGAGGAACCATGATAAACTTGGGTCATAATCATAGTACTTGTTAAAATTTGGTAAGTATTTTTTTTCCAGAGAATTTACTTACTTGTCATTACATTCTAGTTTCCTGGAAGGCAAAGATGAGCCTTCAGTACCACTAAGGCACGGTATTAGACTTGACCAGGAGTAAGTACTCATGTTTCTTTTTTTTTTGCGGTACAGGGGATTGAACTCAGGGGCATTCTACCTCCGAGCTACACCCCCAGCCCTATTTTTTTTATTCTTTATTTTGAAACCGAGTCTCACTAAGTTGCGGAGTGCCTCACTAGGTAGCTGAGGCTGACCGCGAACCCGGATCCTCCGTTCTCAGCCTCCCGAATGCTACTCATGTTTCTTGATTTGTACTTTTAGGGTAAATGGTTCTCTTAGATTAGGGCCAAATGCAAGATGATCTTTCCTGCTGGGAGCTAGAGAAAATTTTGTGCATATGGCAATTTCTGATCAAAGGCACCATTTCTTTACATGCTGTTTTTTTCTTACGTGTAGTGCATGTGTCTATCACTAGAGCATGGGTGATGATTTAAACCTCAGCATGGACAAATTAAGACAAATTAATAGAAATGTATTTATTTTAATATATATTAACAAAAGTATAACTAATGCATCAAACTTGAGATTCCAAGGGTATTATTATATAGGAGAGAGCTAAATTCAATTTAAAGAAAAATATTAAGTAAATAATTAGACACAAGTGTCATGTTAGGATGGGGCAAAAATTGTGAAAATTGAACCTAAATGATAAGTATGTGGAAACAAAACTGCCAGATTTCATTGATTGGGTAAGAGACATGAATACTTTTCCTACTTCCTTTCTTATTTCATTTCATGTAGGAGCAAATACATGGTGTGTGTGTGTGTGTGTGTGTGTGTGTGTGTGCGCATGTATGCATGCACGTGAGTGTGCACACTGCTAGGGCCTGAACTCCAGGGCATTCTTCCTTTGGGATACATCCTCAGCCCTTTTTATTTTTGTTTTGAAACAGGATCTTGCTAGGTTGTTGAGGGTTTTGCTATATTGCTGAGCCTGTTCTCAAATCTATGATCTTCCTGTTTTAGCCTCCAAAGCACCAGGATTATAGATGTATACCACCATGCCTGGCTCTTGATTTTTTTTAAAATTATTTTGAATCCATGAATAAAATTTTTATGTATTTATGATGTACAACATGATGTTTTAACATGTATGTGCTTTGTGGAATAGCTAAATAAAGCTAATTAACATATCTATTACCTCAATACTTGTCATTTTATTTTATTTTTTTTGGTGGTAAGAATATTTAAAATCTATTCTCTATGCAGTTTTCAAGTAACTAACACATTGTTATTAAATGCAGTCACCATGTTATACAATAGCTTTCCTGAACTTATTACTCTTTTCTAAGTGAAATTTTGTATGATTTCACCAATATCTACCCAATCCCTGACTCATAATTCCCATCCAGGGGGTAACCATCATTCCACTGTTTCTAGTTCACCTTTTTTGTTTCCATATATAAGTGAGGTCATATACTATCTTTCTGTGCTTGGCTTATTTCACTTAGCATTTGTCCTCCAGATACACCCAGGTTGTCACAAAGGACAGGATTTTCTCTTTTTTATGTTGGAACACTATTCCAGTGTGTATGTATGTGTGGGGGCTACATTTTCTTTATAAATTTATCCACTGATGAATACGTAAGTTGATTCCATATATTGACTATTGTAAATCATGATGCAATAAGCCACAGAGTGCAGATTTCCTCTGACATACTGATTTCATTTTCCTTGGATATATTCCCAGTAGTTGAGAAGGGCCTATTTTCTGGTTAGCATGACTTCTTGCCCTAACAGGAAGAAAGAGATGGTGGAGCCTTCTAAGTTCTCTTTTGTAGGGACACTAATTCCATTCTCCAGGGTTCTATCCTCATAACCTAGACACCTCTCAAAGGTCCTGTATCCTAGTACCATCTCACTGGATGTTCGGATTTTGTCTTGGTCCAAATTCTCACTGCTATAATCTAAAACATCTGACCATACAGCTTAGAGGAAGGAATATTTATTTGCTCAATATTTTTGGAGATTTCAGAGTTTCAGTCCATGTCAAGCCAGGTCTGCAGAGCTCATGGCATAGCTGCAATAAGCAGAGAAAGGGAGAGAACAAGGCTTTACTCTCACATAGGGGAGGCCAGAAGCCAGAGAACATAAGCAAGGGATTCAAAGGCACAGCACAGTCCCTAAGGCCACACCCCCAGGGACCCAACCTCTCCAGGTACACTGTACCTGCCTAGATTACCACCCATTAAATCCATTACAATGGATTTTCCCACTGATGAGATTACAACCTTCATGACTTAATTAAGCTCTTCAAGGAACATTCTATATTTAACCGTAACAGATTTTAAAGTATGAATCTTGAGAGAACACAGGTTCAATTCATATTATTGAGGTTATGTATGACTAGATACTTATATCTACCTTCTGTCCAGATTCTTGTTAAAGAACTTGTGGGAGACACTGAACCACATTTGTAGTTGCTCTATCAGTGAGTTAGTAATTCCAACAGGGTGATCAGATAACTTTCCACCTGGATTTGAGTTTTACATATTGCTTAGTTGTTCAGTGTGTTGGAGAAGTCTACAAATTCTAATAAGGATGACAACTTGATTGAGCTCACATTTTGTTGGCTTCTAAGATATGTTCATATCTTTCCCTACCAACTCCAAAAACATGTACTTAATGAGATTTTATGGTATAAAATGTCTTTTCCAAATAAATTTAAAGATGTTTGAGCCTGATGAAATTTTGACTCTTCAGTTTTCTTATTTTTAATCTCATAGATATTAAAATGATATTTAATGACATTGGATATATTTCATGCTTTTGTTTGACTTGCAATCTCAACCTACTAGAAAGAGAAACCCACACCTGAGTTTTATGAGCCCTCCTCTAACTTAGTGAGATGGCTATTTGTATGCTCCTACTCAAAGTCAGACATAATTGACACTGGATAATGAGTTCATCATAACCACCCAGGAATCGAGGGACCTAAACTCTTTTCTGAATGTTGTATAGAATGCATACCAAGTTTAGAATGAATCTTGTAAGAGAAAAAGGTGATTGGTTGGGAAAGACTGCAGGCTAATAACATCTCCCCCAGCATGCCCCCTCTCTTTTGTGGTACTAGGGATTGGTCCAGGGGCATTCTGCTTCTGAGCTACACTCACAGCCCTTCCTTATTTTTTTTTATTTTGAAATAAGTTCTCATTAAGTTGAGGAGGGTCCAAGTTGCTGAGAGTGGCCGCAAACCTTCAATCTTTGTTTCTCAGCCTCCCAACTACTAGGATTACAGGCATGTGCTACTATGACTGGCTTTCCCCCCTCCCTTTAAACTGGGGCTGTGTAGAACTACATTGCCTCGTTGAGCTATTAGTCCTACTCAAGGGCAACTAGGCCATTACTTTCCTCTCTCTCTCTCTCTTTTTTTTTTTCATTTTTTATTTCTCTTTTTTTGGTGCTATGAATTGAACCCAGGGATATTCTACCTCTTAGATACACCCTCAGCATTATTATTATTATTATTATTATTATTATTATTATTATTATTATTATTTGGAAACTAGGTCTCACTTAGTTGTGGAGGGCCTCACTAAGTTACCGAAGCTGTCCTCAAACCTGCAATCCTCCTGTCTCAGCCTCCCAAGTACTAGGATTATAAATGTGCACTACTATGCTTGGCTCTTATTTTTATTTAGAATACACTAATTAGAAAACCCCAAAGGGTATTAAATAAACAGGAAAATGTGTGTATTGCCCAGACTCTTTTTGATGCTTAAATGATGAATGAAATTATAAAGCTTTATTTTGTTCTAACAATAATTAGTTGTTATTTACACACTATGAAGTTGCTCTGAGGCTTTTGTAAGGGTTAAGTTCACTTTGTTACATTATTATTCATTTATTTTTTGTGGTACTGGGAATTGAACCCAGAGGTATTCTACCTCTGAGCTATACCCCCAGCCCTATTTTATTTTATTTTATTTTATTTTATTTTGAAACAGGGTCTCATTAAGTTGCTGAGGGCCTCACTAAATTGCTGCAGCTGGTCTCAAACCTGCAATCCTCCTGTCTCAGTCTACTGAGTACTGGGGTTATGGGTGTGCACCACCATGCCCAGGCTAAGTTTATTTTTTCATGGCACCACTGGAGTTTTACTCTCTTTTGACACCCTTCTATGTGTGTGGAAGATGGTTGTATGGGTTAGAATAGTCTGAGGATGTGCAGGAAACTCATTAGCCCGAGAGAGAGACATTCAGCCCTAATCCTATTAACATCAAGGCCTACATAGCCAGTCTTTGTAACTCAACTATTTAGTCCATCAGAGCAGAAATCTTTTTCTAGATTGTTTTTCTTCTTTCCTAAAGTTTCCTGTATTTTTATTTTATGTCCTTATATTCTTTGATTTCTCTTAGGTTGACAAGAAATTACTTACAGAAGTGAACTTGAGAAGTCTGTTTGGGATTAATTTCATACCTTTAGGAGAAAAGATTCTCTGCATTTTACTCAGTGATTTTGATATCTTTGATTGACATTTCATGAGCACAGGAAAAATAGGGTAAGTATAATTAAAGTCTCAACTGCAACATACACATTTCCAGCTTTTCTCTTTATGTGGATTTCATTCTGATAAAAGGTAAGGATTCATTTCAAGGGCACTCTCTGGGTGATTCAAATTCCTAGATTCGTCTGTGTTTTTTTGAAACTCATTGTGTGTCTGAATGACTAAAGGGAGCATGGATGTTTTTATATTCCTCAATGGATGTCATCTGTAATCAAGTTCAAGTAGCAAACAAAGCTCAATGTGAGTGAACACAAGGGTGTCATCTATCAGTGGCATCTCCATATTTGAGCTGTTGTGCCAGTCACAGTAAAGACAACAGACAGACTTGGTTGTTAGTGAGCACTGAGTCTCTCAGTTTAGTTTGTTCAGATCATTGTTGATATATCATTAACATAGAAGTGACCTGGAAGGGAGCCAATTTCTCTGCTCTGTATCTAAAAATAGATCACTGCACTGCTGAGAATACTGTGAAGCCAATGTAAAAAAATCATTTATTATGAAAGGACACAATCAAAAAGGCTGAAAAGCTCTCAATCTAGACATGAGACTGTAAATGATCAAAGATTTATTTGTAAAGCTTCCTTGACTAAAGAACTAGTTTTCTTTCTTCAGTCCCTTTAGATAAATGTTATTTTGCATGTTTTTTTTCTGGATATATTTTCATTGCCATTAAAAATCAAGAAGGCAACATCAATTATTTTTACCAATTGTTTCTAGGGAAGAAGGTATAAGACAACCTGTTCAAATAGCTCAAGTAAAGGGCAGAGGGATACTGAGAACTTATGGAATCTAAGAACAAATAGAGTTGGGTTTCTCTACCTGAAATCATGAACTGAGTTTCTGCTATGGATTGAAATGGTTTGTCAATATTCAATGTGAAAACCCATGGTGAAGATGAATCACCATTGTGAGGTATTAAGAGAGTGGAAAGTTAGACATTGGTGTTTAGAGATAGGCCTTTGGGAGGTGATTAGGATGAGATAAACTCATCAGGGTGGAGACCTCATGACTGAAAACTGGAAGCTGTATGAGAAGAGGGACAGAGACCAGAACATATATGTATATGTGTACATGCATGCACATATAACATGCTCTATCTCTTGACATGTGATGTCCTGCACCATCTTGGGACTTAACCTTGATGCTTTTCCAGCAACATGGCCATCACCAGATACAGGGTCTTGAAGCAGAAGTGTAAGCCAGAATAGAGTCCCTTTCTTTATAGTCCACCCATCTATGGCATTGTAGTATTATCAACAATAGATGGGCGAATGCAGCTTTCATGATCTATTTTTTCCTCTGTGGATGTTTTCTTCTCTCTCTCCATCAGTCAGTTCTGAGCTTATTCATCTTGCAATGGGGCCTATATGGTAACTGGAACATCAACAGTATGTGATCTTTTAGATGAAATGCCTGCATTTGCATCTGGTGGGCTTAGACTTTCAGTGTGTCGATTCCATAATCCTTAGAGATTAATCTTATTGATTATGAGTGATACACTGGCCAAACTTAGCTCATGGACTCATTCCTGACTACTCACACCTGTTTAAGAATTGTGGAGTAAAGTCGGGTGTGGTGGTGCATGCTTGTAATTCCATTACTTGAGAGGCTGAGACAAGAAAATTGCAGGTTCAAGGACAGTTTGAGAAGTTTAGTAAGGTCCTCTGCAACTTAGTGAGACATGTTAAAAAATAAAATAGGGCTGGGGTGTAGCTTGGAGGTAGAATGCCCCTGGGTTCAATCTCCAGTACCTCCCCCCACCCCACCAAAAGAATTGTGGAGTAAGGTTATGTAGACTCGGATGTGGTAGGCTCTACTGA
>PVLC010035175.1:0-16484 GCA_004027655.1 Graphiurus murinus | reverse complement strand
GCACGCTTGTAATCCCAGCATTCGGGAGGCTGAGACCGGAGGATCCGGGTTCGCGGCCAGCCTCAGCTACCTAGTGAGGCACTCCGCAACTTAGTGAGACTCGGTTTCAAAATAAAGAATAAAAAATAGGGCTGGGGGTATAGCTCGGAGGTAGAATGCCCCTGAGTTCAATCCCCAGTACCGCAAAAAAAAAAAAATAGGGCTGAGGAGCCGGGCATGGTGGCCCACCCTTGTAATCTCAGTACTTGGGAAGCTGCGACAGGAGGATCACAGGTTTCAGGACAGCCTCAGCTACTTAGGCCTTCCTCCACAACTTAGTGAGACCTTGTTTCAAAATAAAGAATAAAAAATAGGGCTGGGGATGTAGCTCCGGGGTAGAATGTCCGTGGGTTCAATCCTGAGTTGGGGGTGGGGGGATAGGGTACTGAAAGAAAAATTGTATTGTTTAAACCACCCAGTTTGGAGACCTTTATTACTGCAACCCCAGGAAGCTGATGAAACCCCTGCGCACATGCTCGCAGGGCCTGGGTTCTGGACACGCCGGAGACAGATCTATACTCTCAAGGAACTGACCTTCGGACGAGGGCAGCGGCTTCCCCATACCCATCCTGGACATACAGAACCAGGTGCATGTGAGAAGGAAACCTGACCCCACACAGTCAGAGAGAAGGCCCCCTGCCTGGAACCAGGGGTGGGAAGGAACAGCTGGCGAGGAGGGTGTGGGGAGGAGGTGGAGGTGAAGTCTCTCTTGAGCAGGAAGGTCTAGCAGCTCTACCCCCAGGCACCTAGAGCCACACAGAGGCAGGTAGGATGGGGGCTCCTGCCTCTATTTATTGCTCAGATTCCCGGAACCCCAGTGCTGGAGGCTGAATGGGGAGCTCTCTCGGCAGGACCTTCTAGATGCCCGGCGAGGGGGAGGGGAATGCTGAGGCTGGTCCGTCAACCCCAGTGACTTTCAGGGCAGCACGGGGACAGAGGCAGCCCAGCAGAGAAGGGGTCCATCAAGCTTCAGGCCAGTGGGGGTCCAGCCTCTCTGAGCTGCAGGCCTGGGCCCAACAGACACAGCAGCGATGGTCTATGGGAACCTTCTGGAAAGATAAGCTGGGGCCTGGAGAAGAGGGATCCCTGTTCACGCAGCTGAAGAAGCCCCTCTGCGGGGGCTGCTGGGATATGCAGAGCAAGGTGGAGGACCAGATTCTATCCAAGCCTGCTTCCAGGCACCAGAACCTCTTATCTTGGTCACCCTCCACCCCCACCTCAGGGGCTCCTTCCCAGTCAGCTGGAGCATGGAGGGCAGAAATTGGCTCAGTGCTAGGGTACGCGGGCCCCCAACCCTCCCGCAGCCCAAGGCAGGACCACGCCCTCGGGCGCCGCGGGTACCGATGCAAGCAGTCCGCGCCGAACACGGTGCGTCCTGCGGCGCCGGCGCGCTGGGGCTGGCGAGGGCACGCCCTCGCGTCCCTAGTGCGCAGTCGCACTCGGTGCGGCGCCACGCTCCGCCTCGTCGCGCGCGGGGGCGTGTCCTAGGCGGGGCCTGCGTCAGGGGCGGGGCGAGGCCAGGCCAGGCCCATAAAAGTGGCAGCGGCGGCGGCGCAGCCGGCTCCTCTCGGCGGCGGTGGCCCAGACCGAGGAGTCCGCGGTGGCGGCGGTGGCGGCGCTGTTCCCCGCGCGGTCCGCGGAGAGGGGTCCGGGCTGTGCGACGTCGGGCGGCGGCAGCACTGCGGCCCCGGCCCGACCCCGGTGAGCGCGGCCCCGGGCGGCTCCAGGGACCCCAACCCGGGTTCGGGGAACGGGCCCCGCGGAGCCCCGGCCGCCTCCGCCTGGCCGCGCTCCCTGCGGGCCGGCCGCCGCTGCTCACCGCCCTCCCTTTGTCTGCTCCACCCGTAGGGTCCCCTCCCCGGCCGCCCCCCGCCCACGGGCCGCCCCCTGGGCCCTGCGTCCCTTCCCCCGCTGGCGGGGCCCGGACAGAAGATGGTGCAGAAGAAAACAGCCGAACTTCAGGGCTTCCACCGTTCGTTCAAGGTGAGGGCCCAGGTCGATTTGGGGGCGCTGCGGGCTGGACCACCGGAGTGGTCAGTGGGGGAGCAGAGCCGATCCTGGAGGCTCGAGAGGGGGCCGAAGGGAACCCTGCGTGCCCCTGGGCTGCCCCAGCCTGGTGTGCGCTAGTGGGGGGTGGTCAGCAGACCACAGTCCTGTCCCTGGCTGTGGCCCGCGAGGTCTCTATTCCAGGAACCCCAGGAGGGCCTGGGAACCCCTGGTCCGGTTGGCTCTCTGGTCCTTGCAAGCCCCAGCCAGGTTGGGCTGGTGGTGGTTGGGTCAGCAGGCCAGAGCTCCTGTATTCCCACCGCAGTGTGTGGTTCCTCCTCTGGGAATCCCAGGCTGGGCTGGTGTCCCCTGCAAGGCCCAACTGGTTGTGTTGTTAGTTGGGAGGGGTCAGCAGCCACTGTCGGACCCCCACCTCTGATTGGCCTGTGGGGCTCTTCCTGCATGAACCCCCCCAGGCCTGGTTGTTGCCCCTTGAGCCCCCACCCCAGGTGGCCTATGAGATAGGCGAGTGCATTGGATGCCCCTCCCAGACACCCCAGGCTCAAGTGCTATTTCCTGTCAGAGCGGGAAGTTTCTGTGGCTGCCAGTGGTTGGCGGCTGCTGAGTCCTAGTCTCAGATGAGAGAATCTGGGGGTGGTGAGGGGGGCAGGTGCTGGGCAGGGTCCCCCAAGGGGCCTGGCCCAGGGGACGCAGTGATGTCAGCTTGCCCGCCCCACCCCGCAGGCCGGGTTATGTAATGGCTTCCCTGGGCTTCCTTGGGCAGGGACCTGTTGCCCGGTAGAGAAGGCAGGACTTTGTGTGTGTGTGTGTGTGTGTGTGTGTGTGTGGTGTACACACAGGGCGCCTGTACCCATGTGGGAGGAGCATTAAGAGCCTGGGGAAGAATTCCCAGGCCTGTCCAGCCAGTGTCCCTGGCCAGGTGCCCCACCCCTGCCCCACATGCCGGCCAGGCTGCCCTTCAGAGTGTCTGAGGCTGGGCTGGGGAGAGGTGGATCTGAGACGTCACCTACAGTGGTCTTTCCCCTCCTGGGGCTGGGTGCGAGCCCAATCGGGGTCAGTGCACAGGGCCAGCAAGGCAGCCAAAGCAAACCCGAGCTTTCTGGATGGTTCCAGCCACCTCCTGCCAAGGCCTGCTGACTGGAGGCCCCTAGCCAGTCCCAGGGCGGGCTGGGCCAGGGCCGCCCACGCTGCTCAGGCTGCAGACCGGCCTCTGTGCAGAGCTGCCCGACCGCCCTGCTCAGAGCTGGGACGTCAGAAATCCCCAGGGAGGCAAGAGGAGCCCTGGACAGCAAGTCCTGACCATGAGGCTGCCCTCCAGGTGCCCAGAGATCTCCTCCCCCAGCTCCACCCCACTGGCCACTCCCTTGGGTTAGGCCTCCTGGGGGGGCCGTCGGCAGCACAGCAGGGAGGCACATCTGTCAGGCCTTTTGGGCTCATGCCCCCAGCTCCCCGCCTCGTTGGGCCGAACCCAGGGCCTTGCACATGGTAGGCAAGGAGAACCCTACCTCTGAGCCACATCCTCAGCCCTATTTTCTTCATTTCTTTCTTTTTTTTTTTTGGCTCTAGGGATTGAACCCAGGGGCATTCTACCTCTGAGGTACACCTCTGGCCCTTTGTGTTTTTTATTTTAAAACAGGGTCTTGCCAGGTTGGCAAGGCTGGCCTTGAACATATGATACTCCTGACTCAGACTCCCAAGTTTTAGGATGACAAGTGTATATCACCATGCCCAGTTCAGTTTTCCTCATCTTTTTTTTTTTTTTTCCTGGCAGAACTGGGGATTGAACTCAGGGGCATTCTACCTCCAAGCTACACCCTTAGCCCTATTTTTTATTCTTTATTTTAAAATGGGGTCTCACTAAGTTGCGGAGGGACTCACTAAGCAGCAAAGACTGGCTGCAAACCTGTGATCCTCTTGTTTCAGCCTCCCAAGTACTGGGATTACAAGCGTGCACCACCAAGCCCAGCTAATTTTCCTCATCTTAAGATGCAAAAGTGGAAGGTCTGGGTCACTCTGGGTGAGCGTGCCTAGGCCCCAGTCTGCACTGCTGTGGCTCTGGCCACCCCGTCTGACTCAGCCTTTCTAGATTGGGCTGTGTCCAGCACGTGGGGACAGTGACTGGATAAGTCCAGAGACTCAGACTGGTCCCTGCGGCCCCTGGGGTCCTTTCACCCTTGGGCACTTTCCAGAGTTGGGGCAGCTGCCTCCTGTCTCACCATGGCCGGCAGGGCTGCAGTCACTCAGCTGAGGTCAGATCAGGGCCACCGTGACCTTTCACCTGGAGTCTCCCGTCCCCCTTCCTCCTAGTCACCCCCTGTGGGGAGCCACCGTGGGACACCAGTGCCTCTGCCCGGAACCTTATCAGGGCGCTGAGAGGTGGCTGTACGTGCCTGCCTCTCCACAGGGTTGGTGGGTCCCTCCCCCTTCTCCTATGCCAGCCTCCTAGCAGCTATCTTCAGGGCCGGGGAGGCAGAGAGGCCCAGCCTCCCTTACAGGAGGCCTTTTGATCTCTGGCCTGCAGACGTGTGGCCAGCCTTCTCTGTGAGGGAACCTGTGGGGTCTCCCTAGAGTCTCAAACAGCCTCTCTACTGGGGACCTTCCTTTCTGAGCCCTGTCCAGAGGTCTTGAGGCCCAGAAAGGGATAGTGACTTGGCCCAGGTCCCCTGGTGTCAGAACTGGTGTTGGTAACACCCGCTGCAGACTCCTCCTTGGTTCTCAGCTGGGGGTGGGGGGGAGACACGGGAGACTCATTCACACAGGAGCCCGGCCAGGCCTCAGTTTCCCAGCTCCCAGGGTTCTGCTCCCTTGTGGATTCTACAGAAATGTATTCCTTCCAGCACACCTCTGTTGGGGGCTCTGGAAGTGGTTTCCGTGACCCAGCTGCCTGGTTCCCTGCTCAGGGTCTGAAACCCTGCACACATTCTGGGGCTGCCTCCTTCTGTCTCGTACTGAGGCTCTGGGCTGGATTTGAATCCTGGCCTCGACAGGCCCCTCTCCAAGGGAGTGGGCTCCTCACGCTGACCCCAGGACAGTGCTCATACCCATGGTGCTTTCCCTGTAAGCCCTCAGAGCCCTGTTTGTCAAGTCAGTAACTGTGGAGGGGTGGACAGTGCTCAGGAGATAAAAGAGGGTTGGGTGTGCAGAGTGGGTGGGGGAGGGTGTTGCAGGCAGCCTCGGGCACAAGCAGAGGGCCATGCCCAGGGCCACCCAGGTGGGGCTCAGCAGCCCCAAGACAGCCCAGGAAGCCATGGGAAAGCAGGCTGGCGGCTCCCGCCCCCCCCCCACTGCCTGCTGCCTTTGATCCCTGTGGCCCCACCCTCTGGGTCAGCCCCCAGGTCAGCTAGCTGGGGAGGCCGTCTCCATTCTGGGGAGGAGCAACTGAGGCACAGGACGTGGCTGAGCCCTTCTGATTCAGCCCTGGGCCAGGGGTAGAGAGCCAGGTTCCTCCTGGTCAGGCAATGAAAGGCCCCCTCTTCATGTGGACACTGGGCCAGGTCGTCCTCTGGGGCAGGCATCCCTGGCCTAAACTCACTCCAGGCCAGGAGCCACCAGTTGACAACCACAAATGTCCCCATACATCACTTAGGGTCCCCTGAAGGCTCCCTAGACCCCCAAGAGACTCTGCATCCCATGATCCTACTGAGGTCTTAGAACTCTGCCCACGAGCCGGGCGTGGTGGCGCACGCTTGTAATCCCAGCATTTGGGAGGCTGAGACCGGAGGATCCGGGTTCTCGGCCAGCCTCAGCTTCCTAGTGAGGCCCTCCGCAACTTAGACTCGGTTTCAAAATAAAGAATAAAAAATAGGGCTGGGGGTGTAGCTCGGAGGTAGAATGCTCATGAGTTCAGTCCCCAGTACCGCAAAAAAAAAAAAAAAAAAAGAACTCTGCCCACCCTGAGGCTAAGTGTGATGGTGCAGGCCTGTAATCCCAGTACTTGGAAGGCTGAGACAGGAGGATCACAGATTTAAGGCCAGTCTCAGCAGCTTGGCCAGACCCTGTTTCAAATTAAAAAAAAAAAAAAAAAATTAGGGCTGGTGGTGTAGCACAGAGGTAGAATGCCTCTGGCTTCGGTCCCTATTACCTCCCCACCAAAATTAAGACCCCACACTGGGTAGGGAGGGAGAGGCGGTCAATCCCAGAAGCCGGGGTCCCCAGCTGACACAGCCGGCCTGTTGGGAGTGTGTTCCGATATCTACCGTGTCGGGAGTGTGTTCTGGTATCTACCGTGTCGGGAGTATGTTCCGGTATCCTCCGTGCGCCAGGAGTAGACTGGATTCTTTCCCATCCTGGGCCCTGCAGGCGCTCTCTCCCTTGGCACTGTTGACGCTTGGACCTGAGCGTGCTGTCTTCTGTCCTTTGCAGGGGCAGAATCCTTTTGAGCTGGCCTTCTCCTTAGACCTGGCCCACCACGGGGACTCTGACTTCAGCCGGCAGTGTGAGGCCCGCCCTGGTAAGGGCCGGGGCAGGGAGGACGGGGTGGGGTGGGAGGACCAGGAGGGAGGACAGGAGGTGGGCCAGGCGGAGCCGCAGCCTCCTGAGCCTCTGGGCCTCCTGGTACAGACATGCCCACGAGCCAGCCCATCGACATCCCAGATGCCAAGAAGAGAGGCAAGAAGAAAAAGCGGTGCCGGGCCACCGACAGCTTCTCGGGCAGGTTCGAAGGTGAGAGGGCGCCAGGCACTGGGGGAGATGAGACCAGCTCCCGGCAGGCGCAGGCCATGGGGGAGACAGACCAGCTCACGTCCCTCACCCGCCTCCCCTTGCTCTGCAGACGTCTACCAGCTGCAGGAGGATGTGCTCGGGGAAGGGGCCCACGCCCGTGTGCAGACCTGCATCAACCTCATCACCAACCAGGAGTACGCTGTCAAGGTGAGCTGCTCCGCGCCCTCCCGGCCCCGGGGCCTGGCACCGCCTGCAGGGTGGGTGGCAGTCAGGCTCCGAGACGACAGCTGGGGAAAACCAGTGTCTAAAAATGACCCAGGGCCTGGTGACTCAGGCTGCCCCTGGGAATCTAGGTCAGCCTCACTGAGCCCCTGTGTCCCGTCGGGAGGTGACAACGAGGGCTGGCCCCTGCCCACCCCACGACCAGGTGGCCAGGAACCTGGTACCATCAAGAGCCCGGGGCCTCGGTCAGAGGCCGGGCCGGCCTCCTGAGTCGCTCTTGCTCTCTGAGCCTTCCCAGAGATGACAGTGGCTTAGAGGGTTGGTTACGAGGACCAGTGGTGGCATGCTGGGGCCCAGGGGGGCGGGAGGGGGGCTCTGCATTTGGGGAAACCCGGTGCAGGTCCAGGAGAGCTTCCTGTGTGCCCCTCCCCCATCCACGTGGCCCTTGAGTCCTGGGTATGTCCAGCAGGCTGGGCGCCAGAGCCCGGACGAGGCTCTGCCGTGGCCCTGTGACCTTGCACACCGGCCAGTCGGACCTCATGTTCTGAGAAGCCGTCCAGGCTTCCCTTGTGACCACACATCCGGCTCCGGGCTGGGCGGGGTCACGGGAGGGCCGGCTGCCCAGGAAGGAGGGCCAGGTGCTCCTTGGCAGGTGGGTCTGGCTGGAAGCCCCGCATGGCCTGGTGCACGTCCAGGCCTGGCCAGTGTCTCCTGCCTCTGAGGGCGACGACGAGGAGGAGGAGAGGAGGCCAGAGCCTTGTCTTGTTGGACAGGCATGAGGGACACAGCGCTGGTCCCTGCCCTGGTCCCTGCCCTGGGTGCGTCTAGGCCCGACGGGGTGTGTGTGGGGGAAAATCAGGCCTGCATGGCATCCCTCTGAGTGCTTTCTTCCCACGAACCCTGCAGGGCAGCCTTCCTGCCCGTATTTGACATACAGGGAAACTGAGGCTCGGGGGCACTATGAGTTGCACTATGTGGTCTCTTGGTCTGGTTGGGGCTGGGGGCTGGCAAGTGCAGGGGCTTCCTGGTGGCACTGTTGTCCAGATGAGCACCGAAGTCTGGTGGTGGCCGGAGGTGGCGTCCTGGGCACAGGAGACAGGAAGCCGTGGGGACCCAGACTGGGCGAGCAGGGC
The DNA here is from genome assembly GCA_004027655.1 of Graphiurus murinus. NCBI lineage: Eukaryota > Metazoa > Chordata > Mammalia > Rodentia > Gliridae > Graphiurus > Graphiurus murinus. The sequence goes on along the minus strand of PVLC010035175.1, from coordinate 8,421 downwards.
AGCCAGCTTGTCCTGGGGGCCGCTTTGGGGACGGTCCCGTCCTGTGCATACTGCTCTCGGGCCTCCCCTCCCCAGGGCTCCAGTTGCCTGTGGACACGAGGTTGCTGGCCAGTGGCTGAGCCCCAGTGGTGACCTCAGAGAAGGCCACTCTCCTGCCAGGTGGGACCGTGCCCTCCTCTGTGAACCGTGGTCCTAGCCAGCTTCCCCGGGGACAAGATGAGGTTCAGTTTAATCCCAAACTGTTGGGCACAGGGTCTGGGCTCAACACCCACAGCAGATTGACTTGCAGATGTCTCCTGGGGCCCCTTGCTGGGACAGGCCTGCTTGTCAATAGCCACGTAGGAAATACATAGGCGGTGCCTGGGCTACGTGTCCAACCTGGAGGGGACCCCAGACAGTGCTGGGGTACCTCTGTCCCTCCTTCCCTGAGAGCAGAGATGGCTGGGGCACCTGGAGGGCCAGAAGCCTTGGTCTCTTGAGCTCCCGGTGTACCGGGCACCGGCTGCAAAGGGGTCCTGGGCCCACTAGCGGCCAGGAGGCTGAGCAGGGCTAGCCTGAAAAAGAGCCAGGCCTGTGGGGCTGCTGGGGCCCTCTGCCCAGTCTTGCCCGGAGCCTGAGCTGCAGGACGTGGTGTTGCAGGCTTGGCAAGTAGGGACCAGCTGGGCTGGCGGCCAGGTGCCAGGAGGCCTCCCTGGTTCCAGGGTCACGTGGAAGCTCGCTGTCTGGGAGCAAAGGACTAGCTGGCCTGTCTGCTGGGGGTGTGGCCACCCAAGCCCGGTGACTGACGCCCTGGAGGGGTATCCTGCAGGGGCCCTGCTTCAGGTTGCCTCTGAGGCCTGCGGGGAGGGACCGGGGTGGAGGGCCGCCGCACCTGCGTCCTGGCTCTCTGCCTGTCCCTCCCCGGGTGCTGCTGGCTGAGGGGGTGCTTTGCCCCGGCCTGTGCTGACATGGCAGTCCTGACTTCCAGCAAGTTCTGGCCCCCGAGGAGAGCTCTGCTTTCTAGAGCTGAAAGGTCTATTCTCTGATGGCGGAATTTCAGGCGGGCTCCCCCTGACCGGCGGTGTGTGTCCCCCCACAACCCTCGTTTCAGATCATCGAGAAGCAGCCGGGCCACATTCGCAGCAGGGTTTTCCGGGAGGTGGAGATGCTGTACCAGTGCCAGGGACACAGGTAAGGTGACCCGCCCTCACCACAGTGCTGGGCTCTGCGCCATCTTTCCGTGGGTGAATGGGCAGGTGTTGACCTGGCTCTGTGCCGTGCGGTGGGGGTGGGCCCAGGAGGGCCACCCCTCTTGGCCTGCGGAGTGGGCGCACACAGGGGCCCCAGGGATCCTCAGCTCCTTTCCTGCCCCACTCCTACCCCAGGAACGTTCTAGAGCTGATCGAGTTCTTCGAGGAGGAAGACCGCTTCTACCTGGTGTTTGAGAAGATGCGGGGTGGTAGGTAGGGGCTCCTGGTGGAGGTCCTTATGGGCGGGGGGCTCAAGGTCACCAGGAAGGACCTTTCAGAGGGTCCTAGACACAGGGCAGAGCTGCCTGTCCATGCGGTAACACGGGGTGGAGGGCTTTAGGGCCAAGGAACCCAGTGCGGCCGGGAGGCAGGTGCTGGGCCGTGGCCCAGGGACGGTGGAGTAACTGTGCCCTCCCTTGCCATGGCCTCCGCTCAGGCTCCATCCTGAGCCACATCCACAAGCGGCGACATTTTAACGAGCTGGAGGCCAGCGTGGTGGTGCAGGACGTGGCCAGTGCCTTGGACTTCTTGCACAACAAAGGTGGGTGGTGGGGCTGGCCCTGCACCTACAGGGTCCCGGCGCAGGGTGCCATCCACCTGCCCCAGACTCCTGGAGACGCCCCCGCTCTAACCCGCTGCTTGGCTTCCCCCCAGGCATTGCCCACAGGGACCTAAAGCCGGAGAACATCCTCTGCGAGCACCCCAACCAGGTGAGGCAAGCCCCCACCCGGCTCGGGCCGGATGCCCCTGGGGGTGCGCTTTCCTACTGGAAGGACAGAGCCAGACCCCTCCTACAGCCACTTGCTGACCCCTCCAGGTCTCCCCTGTGAAGATCTGTGACTTTGACCTGGGCAGCGGCATCAAACTCAACGGGGACTGCTCCCCCATCTCCACCCCAGAGCTGCTCACCCCGGTGAGAGCCCATCATGGGGCGAGCCGAGCCCATCATGGGGCGGGCCGGGGCGGGCCGGGGCGGGGGTGGGAGGGGGAGCCGCTTCCCTGTTGCGCTTGCGTAACCTGGAGGTGCCAGGGCCAGCTCTGTGGCTCTGGGCTTCTGCTTAGCAACAGCCTCTGATTGGCCAGACGGGGTGGGGGCTGTGGGTGGGGCAAGGCAGGTTCTGGGCACCTGCTGATTGGGCGGGGCGGGCTCAGGGGCCGCCCTGCTGAGGCTCCTCCTCCCGCTCCCTGCTTGCAGTGCGGCTCTGCTGAGTACATGGCCCCCGAGGTGGTGGAGGCTTTCAGCGAGGAGGCCAGCATCTACGACAAGCGCTGTGACCTGTGGAGCCTGGGCGTCATCCTGTACATCCTGCTCAGCGGCTACCCTCCCTTCGTGGGCCACTGTGGCAGCGACTGCGGCTGGGACCGCGGGGAGGCCTGCCCCGCCTGCCAGGTGCACCCCTCCCCTGGGCTCCGGCCCTGCGTGCCCCTGCCCTGTGGCTACAGGGTAACGCCAGGCGCCTTCCCGGGCTTCCTACCCCTGTGGGAAGAGGCAGACCCAAGTTGCTGAAGGGTGGCGCAGGGTCCGTGGCTTGGGGTGGCTGTCCCCAGCCTTCTGTCTTTGGTGCAAGGCTCAGCATTTGTGACCCATGTCCCTCTGGGACCAGGCCATACCTGGGCAGAGCTGTGAAGCCACGTCTGGCCGCGTATCCCTCACCTCCCTCTGCCGTTTCCAGCCCTGGTGGACCCGGCAGGCTAGGCGTCCGCTCCTTAGGCCTTGTATACGGGCTAGGTTAGGGCCACATGGTTGGGTCTCGAACCCCGATGGGGCTGTCAGTCTGCCCGTGGGGGTGACCGTGGCCCAGGCCTTGAGGCTGCAGCTAACCCCTCTTTCCTCTCCCCAGAACATGCTGTTTGAGAGCATCCAGGAGGGCAAGTATGAGTTCCCAGACAAAGACTGGGCCCACATCTCCTTCGCCGCCAAAGACCTCATCTCCAAGCTGCTGGTCCGTGACGCCAAGCAGAGGCTGAGCGCTGCCCAGGTCCTGCAGCACCCCTGGGTGCAGGGGGTGAGTCCTGGGCTCCCAGGGGTGCCCCCCTCCCCTGAGCTCCAGCTCCTCCAGCAGCTGGGGGTGTTTCCCAGCAAGCACACAAGAACCCAGAGGGTCCAGTGTGGACACCCAGAGGGGTGGGGTCTGGGGCCGGGTCACCAGTGTTCACTGTGGCCAAGGCACAGTTCTGGATGAGGCTGCAGCTCAACTCCCCCTCCCCCTCCCCCTCCCCCTACCAGGTAGGCGCTCACAGGGATTCAGAATCCTGACAAGGCTGCTGAGCACACAGGGCAGCCATGGTGCTGCGAGCCAGGGCCGGCCAGCCAGGTCCAGGGCCCGGTCCCACCCCCACCCCAGGCTGGGCCCCAATCCAGGCCAGGGGCCATTGGTGCCAAGCTACTGCCCAAGGGAGTGAGGACGCCAGGGCACTGGGCTTTCCTAGTAGAAGCGGGGGTCCCTGGGAGTTCATAGCAAGGGGCAACTCCAAGCCCTCTCCAGGAGCACCCAGAGGCCCTCGAACCAAGAAGAGCAGGGGCCACTTTGCAGTTTGGGCTGGAAACTGTGAGGAGGGGTGTTCTTTGGAGCTGCTGTGCTCCCCTCCCCCCGCCACACACACTGCTGGGTTCCTGTGTCACCCGCCACCCCCCTAGTCTGCCATAGGGCTGCGAGTTTCCCAGGCAGATGCATGGGGGGGTCTGCTGCACCGGCATCCAGCTTGGGTGACGTCCCCAGGACAGGGGTGGCTTGGGGATTCCTTGGCCAGACCTCCGTCAGTGCTTGGGGACACAAGAAACCGCAGGGAACCTTGGGCTGCACTGGGGCTGGCTGGGTCTGATCTTTATCTCCGGGATCTGCTGTTTTGTTGCAGTGCGCCCCAGAAAACACCCTACCCACGCCCATGGTCCTGCAGAGGTAAGCCCTGCGGGGCTCCTGGTTTGGGGTGGTGCGGTTAAATGTTCAGATGTGTTTTAAAAAGCCAAGGTGGCCGGGCATGGTGGTGGCACAGGCCTGTAATCCCAGTACCTGGGAGGCTGAGACAGGAGGACTGCAGATTAGCAGCTAGCCTCAGCAACTTAGTGAGACCCTGTTTCAAAATAAGAAATAAAATAGTGCTGGGGTGCAGTTCAGCAGTAGAATGCCCCTGGGTTCAATTCCCCGTACCACCCCCCAAAAAAATCAAGCTGTGTTTGGTGGCACACACCTGTAATCTCAGTACTTGGGAGGCTGAGACAGGAGGATTGCAGGTTTGAGACCAGTCTCAGCAATTTAGCAAGGCCTTCAGCAATTTAGTGAGACCCTGTCTAAATTAAAATAAAGTAAGCCGGGTGTGGTGGCACATGCTTGTAACCAGTACTTGGGAGGCTGAGACTGGAGGATCCAGGTTCACCGCCAGCCTCAGCTGCTTAGTGAGCAGCTGCAACTTAGTGAGACCCTGTTTCAAAATAAAGAACTAAAAAATAGGACTAGGGGTGTAGCTCAGAGGTAGAATCTCCCCCCTCCCCCATCCAACTCCAATACCAAAAGGGGGGGGGTCAGAAAATCCTCCATAAGTGGAGAAGAGACACTACGCACCTGGATGTCCTCGTGCCCAGCGACCCCAGCAAGGTCCCAGCTGGGTCCTAAGACCCAGAAGGGCCACGGGTGGGGGAGGAATCTTGCTGTCCCCAGCAAGGCTGTCACACAGATGTCATGTGTCCTGGTGGTCATCGCCTGTCCTGTCCCCCAGGAACAGCTGTGCCAAAGACCTCACCTCCTTTGCGGCCGAGGCCATCGCCATGAACCGGCAGCTGGCCCAGCGCGAGGAGGACGCGGCCGAGGAGGCGGCCGCGGGGCAGGGCCAGCCCGTGGTCATCCGAGCTACCTCACGCTGCCTGCAGCTGTCCCCGCCCTCTGAGTCCAAGCTGGCCCAGCGGCGGCAGAGAGCCAGCCTGTCCGCCACGCCTGTGGTCCTCGTGGGGGACCACATGTGACCGCCTCCCAGCCCTGTGTACATAGGCTGCCCCTTCCCCCACCAGATCCAAGAGGTTTTTAAGCTATGGCCCCCAGGACCCGGGGCCTCCCTCCCCTCCACCTGCATTCCCAGGGGCTCGGCTCAGCCGGGGAGGGGTTTTTTTATAGAAGGTTTTTGCTGTTGGGTTCCCCCCCTTTATTTCCCCTTGTCCCCTTCCTATTTTTTTTGTTTTTCTGTGTGTTTGTTTTTCCTTCCTCCTAATGGTGTTCAAAGCAAGTGCCCTGGGGGGAGCGGAGGGCGATGGTGGGGTGCAGCCCTCCCGCCGGCGCTGCCCTGCGATGCTCGCCTGTACTGTGAAGGTCCCCGTGCCCCGCCGCCCGCTTCCAGCCAGTCTGCTGTCCTCCAGCACTGGGAGGTGCACAGGGCGCCCCGCTCCATGTCCCCCTCCCCAGCCCTCAGTATTTTCAGGGATGGCCCCCTCCTGGTGGTGAAACAGAAGCCCCTTCCTTCCCTCATTCCCCAAAGGCCCTGGTAGCTCTAGAGGGAGGGCCAGGGTGTGGGCAGGCAGGGTGCACTGCGGCCCCCCTGCCGGGTGCCCAGCCCCCCAGCTCCCCAGCTCCGGGGCCTGGGCTCACCTGCCCTGCCCCCGCCCCTGCCCCTCGAGGGCTGACAATCAGGGCTTCCTCACAGGCCTGTCTGAGCAGATCCTACCAGCTGGACTTGGCCTCTGACCTTGGCTTTAAACTGCAGCTGACTCGGGGACCCCCCCACTTCCCCAGGGCCTGCAGCTGGAGCGGGTACAGCTGGCTCCACCAAGATTGGGGAGTGTGGGGCAGGCGCCCACCTGCCAACACGGGCCCTGAAGCACCCCCAGGGCCCCCCAGTGCCCCTTCTCAGGGCTCAGCCTGGCCACGCTCTGCCCCGCCTCGCCCCGCCCCTGGGTCTGGCCTGTGGCAGCTCTGTGGGTCCCTCCCAGTCCCCAGGGCCAGAGGAACCCCGACCCCTTCCTGCCCCAAAGGGCTGCGATTTGTGCCGGCCCGCCTTCAGGAAAACAGCTGCCGCCGGGCTCCCTCGACTCACCCAGGAACAGCCAGGAGGGTCTGCTGGGTACCCCTCCCACCCTCATCCCCCCCCCCCCCCGAGCTCTGACTCAGCACCTGGTCCCCCGCCGAGGGGCCGGGGTGACAGCCGCCCCAGTCCTCGGCGGTTAACTACTATGCAATATACGAGTTCCCATTTTCTAGATGCGAGCACGGCCCTGCTGGCCGGGGGTGGTGGGGGCCCGGCCCTGGCCCCGGCCTGCTCAGGTGTCTGGGGCAGGGACCTCGTAGCCCCCAGCCTCAAATCCATGGTCAGGATTGTCTATTGCATTTAGTTAGTTTTTTGTTTTTTTTTTTTAAAGAACCATCATTTGACTTCTCTGTTTGTGAAGAATACTTGAATGTTGGAGGGGTCTCGCAGGTGGGGGGCTTGGACACTGCCCAGCCCCCCTCTGCCCTCCCCTCAGTCTCGTACGATTGTCACAGTACAATGGTGGCTGATGGAGGCCACCGCCCTCCCCGGTCCTCTACCTGCCTGTGTCTGTGGACTGGCCTTTCCAAAGACCCCGGGAGGTGAGGGGGCGCTGGCCCCGCCCCTGGGTCACCCATGGGTGATGCCGCGATTTGCACCTGGGGGTTCTCCGCCTTTTTGTATAAAAGAACAAGCAAATGGACCCTCGCCAGCTGCAGGTGCCCGCGCCACCCTGCTCCAGGAGTCTGGATGATGAGCAGCTCTTGATCCCCCACCGAGGCGGGACTGTCACCCCCTCCCCCGTCACCTCCAGCTGGTGGACTGGTCAGAACTATTACTGTGAATGAGTGTCCGGAGGCTGGTGGAGAGGCTGGCCGGATGAGGATGGTCTGGCCGCTGACCATGCGAAGGTGTTTAAAGAAGATACACAAAAAAAAATGAAAAATTTTTAAGAAGTGGGGCGAAGACATCCATGCACTTTACTCCATTGTACCAGGTGAACTGATTGAGCTCGGAAGTTTTCCTTTACACCGACTGTCAATGCCAGAATTTTGTATTCTGTTTTGTAAGGATTTAATAAAAATGATAAAAAACAGCCTTGTGCATCCATGTCCCTGACTTGTGTCCCTGCACAGCGCACTTTCAATCCTGCAAAGCCCTGCTCCTGCCCAGCGCGGGGGGGACTGGGACCCGGGGGCACCTTGCATGTGCATCTCTCCATCTGCCTGCACCTTTTTTTTGGGGGGGGGGTGGTACTGGGGATTGAACCCGGGGGCATTCTACCTCCGAGCTACACTCCCAGCCCTATTTTTTATTCTTTATTTTGAAACCGAGTCTCACTAAGTTGCGGAGTGCCTCACTAGGTAGCTGAGGCTGGCCTCGAACCCAGATCCTCCGGTCTCAGCCTCCCGAATGCTGGGATTACAAGCGTGCGCCACCACGCCCGGCTCCCCAGTCCTTTTTTTATTTTTTGTTTTGAAATGATCTTGCTCGGTTGCTGAGAATCTTGCTATGTCGATGAGGCTGTCCTTGAACCTGAGATCTTCCTGTCAGAGCCTCCCAAGTCCTGGGAATACAGGCATGCGCCACCATGCCCAGCTGTGTGCCTCCTCTAGGGCAAAGATGGACTCTTCCTGCCTTTCTCTCCAGAGGCTGCAGTGCTCCAAGGCAGGGCTCAGTCCCCAGTGTCCGACTCACAACTTCCCTGTGTGGCTTGAACTTCCTCCCGACATGGCAGCTGGGAGCTTTTGCCTGTTGACCTGCTTCTCAGCCAGGGGTGCTGTGCTCTGCAGAAAGCATACCCAGAGCCAGATACAACATTACACACCTGTAAACCCAGTGTTTGGGAGGCTGAGGCAGGAGGATCCCAGCCTCAGCAACTTTCAGCAATTTAGGCTTGCTTTTTTTTTTTTTTTTTTAATGGTACTGAATATGGAACCCAGGGTTATTCTACCTCTGAGCTACACCCCTAGCCCTATTTTATTCTTATTTTGAAGCGGGGTCTAATACGGAGGGCCCCACTAAGTTGTTGAGGCAGTCTTTGAACCTGTGATCCTCCAGTCTCAGCCTCACAAGTACTGGGATTACAAGCCTGTGCCACCACACCCAGCACGAGGCCTTCTTTCAAAATAAAAAATAAAAAGGGCTGGAGGTGCAGATTGGAGGTAGAATGCCCCTGGGTTAAAAAAAAAAAAAAAAAAAAGCTACATGTGGTGTGACATGCGGCTTGCAGGCTGGAGGC
>PVLC010035174.1:0-16487 GCA_004027655.1 Graphiurus murinus | reverse complement strand
AGTACATCATGCTCATTAGGGTGTCCCCCCTCCTCCCATTACCTTCCATTAAGTCAAATTTTTTGTTCACCTAAGAATTCTCCTTCACCTGGAGTCCCTCTTATGTCCCATTTTCTCCCTAGCTTCCACATATTAGGGAGAGCATTTGATTTTTAACTTTTAGTGACTGACTAATCTCACTTAACATAATATTTTCCAGGTCCCTCCATTTCCTTGCAAATAACATGATTTTGTTCTTCTTTATGGCTGAGTAAAATTCCATTGTGTACATATCCCATAGTTTTGTAATCCATTCATCTGTTGTTGGACATCTTGGCTGCTTCCATAGTTTGGCAGGGACTAAGCCTTTGGTCAAAGGTCTTTAGCACGACAAATGTTTTTGGCAAAACCTCTGGGGTTTTCATTGGTGTTGTTTTGGTTTGGATTTTTGGTACTGGGGATTGAACCCAGGAGCATTCTACCTCCAAGCTACACACGCAGCCCATTTTCTTTTTGAAACAGAGTCTAAGTTGCTAAGGGCCTCATCGAGTTGCTGAGGCTGGCCTTGAACCTGCAATCCTCCTGTCTCAACCTCCCAAGTACTAGGATTACTGGCATGTGCCACCACACCCAGCTCTTGGCAAAACCTCTTAATCTAAAACCGCATGCATGAAATGCACTATTTATATAAGAAATAATGTCAAAGACCATCATCACACCCTTCAAGGAGCCTGGCTGCTGCCACCAATGGGCTGCCCACCTTTGCATCAATGTCAAAAACTTTCAGGGCTGCCCTGGCCCCACTAGGGTGACAAAGTTAAGTAAAACTGCTCCCCTTAGCTGGGTGTGGTGGCACACACTTGTAATCCCAGCACTTGGGAGGCTGAGACAGGAGGATCTGGGTTCTTGGCCAGCCTCAGCTACTTAGTGAGGCCCTCCACAACTTAGTGAGACCCTGTTTCAAAATAAAGAATAAAAAATAGGACTGGGGGTTTGGCTCAGAGGTAGAATGCCCCTGGGTTCAATCCCTAGTAACTAAAAAAAAAAAAAAAAAAAAAAAAAAAAAAAAAAACTGCTCCCCTTAAGACTCTGGCCTCCTTATATGCCCCTTGGGAGGCCAGGACTTCAAATCGGTTCCTGTGGGGACTTCCTAGATATCTTGTCAACTGAAGGTCCTGCTAAAACCCTGTCTTGACAGGCACAATTCAAAATCACGGTAGTGATAACCAGAGGCAATAATTATAGCTAACATTATGTAGCGTTTACTGTAAGTCAGACATAACATATTCTGTGTCCTTCATAGGACAGCTCTCTCAATAACTCTGTGAAGCCGGGCATGGTGGAACATACTCGTAATCCTAGTACTTGGGAGGTTGAGACCACAGGAGGATCACAGGTTCAAGGACAGCCTCGGCAAGTAGTGAGACTCATCAACTTAGCAAGACCCTGTTTCAAAATAAAAATAAAAATAGGAGCCGGGCGTGGCGACACACACTTATAATCCCAGTACTTGGGAGGCTGAGACTGGAGGACCCGGGTTCACGGTCAGCCTCAGCTACCTAGTGAGGCCCTCTGCAACTTAGTGAGACCCTGTTTCAAAATAAAGAATAAAAAATAGGGCTGGGGGTGTAACTTGAAGGTAGAACATCCCTGGGTTCAGTCCCCAGTACTGCAAAAAAATAGGGCTGGGGCTATAGCTCAGAGGTAGAATGCTCCTAGGTTCCATCCCCAGTATCTCACACACACACACACACACACACACACACACAGTTAAAATAACCCTATGAGGAGGTACTGTCACCATTGCCCCTGTTCCACAGATAAGGAAACCAAGGCACAGAGAAGCTAAGGAACGTGCTCATGGCCATATAACTAACAAGTGGCAGAGTCTGGATGTGAAGCTGGGCAGCCTGGCCCTAGAGTCTATGCTCTTAACCACTATAGTTCCCCTTATCCAAGGAAATTTTGCAGTGCTCTGACCAAACACAGAAAAAAAAATGCAGCTCCCAGAGGCAACAGGAAATGTGTGGATGGAGAAGGAAGGAGGGACACAGCTTTTCATTCATCCATTGGCCTCTAGGGTCTGGAACTTTTAGCTGGTGCTGTGGTGGCAGGTCGCCTTGGTACCCATTGCACTGTGAAGACCAGTCCATCTGAACAGTGCCATGCTGTGTTACTAAGAAGTCTAAATGGAGAGTGTCTAATCCAAATATTTGTGCAAAAAGCAGTCCCTGTAGCTGGGCTTCTCCGGCCCAGGCAAGATCCAACATGATATATGTTCGGAAGGACTTGTCACTTGGGTTCCACTTAGCATTCCCACATAATGGAGTCTTTGTGAACTTTTTAAAATATATAAACAAAACATCGTGTCTCTCATGCAGTTTCTTCAGAGAGATTTTATGGCTGCCTGCCTAATGCTGACATGAAATAGCTTTTGCCTTGCCTGTTGGAATCATTAGGTATCAATATTTGAAACACAAAGATTCCCCCTGTCTGTATTATTTACTTTGTGCCTCTTTCGTTTTTCAAGTGCCAAATATAGAAATTAGTTTAAGAAGGTGTTTTATACATATAGAATTCACTAAGGGGTCATTTTAAAAGCTACTCACTACTTTATAAAATAAACTTCTGATATGGGGACTGTGTAATGAATTAATGTTCTGAGGTTATAATGACGAAAGTGAAATTTCTCTCTGATTTTGGCAATACCCTGAGGTAACACTGACTCCGTCGAGGGGAATATAAAAATTACAAAAGCTCAAAAATAATAGTTGATCTCCGGACAGAGATATAGCTCAGTGGTAGAGCACATGCTTAGCATCTACAAGACCCTGGGTTCGATCCCCAGCACAAAACAAAAACCTAAATCAAGTGTTTAGGACATGCTTCTGGGTGACGTGTGAATCACGGGACACGCGGACAATATATTCAGCCAAAGGGTGACTCTCTACTGACATAATCCAATTCCGGGTCACCATTACCTCATCTTAAGCTGACTCACTTTAGTGACATACGATGGGTGACATTAATGACATGATTAAGTAATCACCGATTACCCTAAATTAACACTTGACTATAAAAAATGAACGATAAATGAAGACTTCATTTTGTTTTAAGATAGAAATTGAAATGTAATTTTGTGTGTGTGTGTGTGTGTGTGTGTGTGTGTGTGTGTGTGTGTGTGTGGTACTAGCGATTGAACCCAGGGGTACTCTACCTCTGAGGTACACCACTAGCCTTATTTTTTTATTCTTTATTTTGAAACAGGGTTTCACTAAGTTGCAGAGGGCCTCACTAAGTAGCTGAGGCTGGCAGCAAACCTGTGATTCTCCTGTCTCAGCCTCCCAAGTACTGGAATTACAAGCATGTGCCACCACGTCTGGCTTGAAATGTAAAATTTTAGATGTAGTCCAAAACCCACTTAGAAATTCCTTATGGCCTGGTTAGGGATAAGGAAGGATCTGCTGGCAGAAGGTGGGTCACATGTAATGGCACCAGGTAAGGCAGAACTGCCAAAGGCTCGGGTACAGAGCTAACTCTCTAGATTGGTCCTACGCAAATGTCTGAAGGCAGGACATCTTGTCCCTGTCAGTTCCTCACATTCCTTCATTGGCCTCGTCCCCTACCCCTCACCCTTCCACCTCTCACCTTCTTCTCAGGTGAATGTTAGATTATCTTGAAAACTGAGTGAGAAGTAAGGAAATGGGTTTCCTCAGAAACCCCAGAATGTCAGCATAATGCTAGTCACTTGGCCAGCTCGCCTTCCAAGGAGCAGAAATCCATCCTAGCCTGGTAGCGCGTGGCCAGGAGTGGTGGCACACACCTGTGATCCCAGTACTTGGGAGGCTGAGCCAGGAGGATGGCAGGTTTGACGACAGCCTCAGCAACTTAGTGAGACTCTCAGCAACCTAGCAAGACCCTGTTTAAAATAAAAAGAGCTAGCCGGGCGTGGTGGCGCATGCTTGTAATCCCAGCATTTGGGAGGCTGAGACCAGAGGATCCAGGTTCGCGGCCAGCCTCAGCTACCTAGTGAGGCACTCTGCAACTTAGTGAGACCCTGTTTCAAAATAAAGAATAAAAAATAGAGCTGGGGGTGTAGTCGGAGGTAGAATGCCCCTGAGTTCAATCCCCAGTACCGCAAAAAATAAAATAAAATAAAAAGAGCTGGGGGGTGTAGCTCAGAAGTAGAATGTCCCTGGGTTCAGTCTCTAGTATAACAAAAATAAATAAATAAATAAATAAATAAATAAATAAATAAATAAATAAATAAATAAATAAATAAATAAAGGAGCTGCTTGGCTGTGATATTGGTGTCTCAGAATTTAAGAAGAGGGTCTCGAGAACTGAGACCCAGGAAAATAAATAAAAGAGTGGCATGTGTTGTAGCTAGTTTTGGAGACCTGCACCGCTCGCATACTGCCTGTAGCTCCCAAGTACTCGATGCCCGCTTGGCCAATCCTGCTGTCAGATCAGTGTGATAATTTGATAATTAGACTTGGAGAAAATATTCTAGTTACCTGATACAGGCTTTCCATACTAACCTTTTGAATCTTGACCTATCCAAAGAGAGTTATATTTTACCAGTCTTTCCCTCATAAACCAAACTTTTGGGTTGAAATTTTTTTGTAAAGCTCCTAGGATTTTTTCTGGCTTCTGTTCTTATTTTTAGACACTGACTATATGATTCAGGATCCATCTGGAAAACAGAAACCATACTGTCTCTGTGTGTATGTGTATGGTACTGAGGGTTAAATCCAGGGGTATTCCACCTCCAACCCCATTTTAATTTTTATTTTGAGATAGGGTCCACCCCCACTGACGTCTATGAAAGATTTAGCACTTGGCTTTGAAGTTGCCAGTTAGACAATTATCTATTTTGCATATTAAGGTTTGTATTTAACTTTTTCGTTCATTAAAATCCTACAAATATGGTTATGCATTTTTAATTTTAGAAAGTTTTAGAATTGGTCAGAACATATTTTACAAGATCCAGGGCTTACTGTTGCTTTTATGACATAATAAAAGGTTGTCTGGCAGGAAAGAAGAAAGAAAGAAAGATGAAAGAGAGAGAAAGAAAAGAAAGGAAGGAAGGAAGGGAGGGTTTCACTAAGTTGCTGAGGGCCTTGCTAAGTTGCTGAGGCTGGCCTCAAACCTGCAATCCTCCCGTCTCAGCCTTCCAAGTATTGGGATTACAGGCATGTGCCACCGCACCCAGCTCTATACCAATTGTTTAATCAGAGAAAGTTGAAGAATATACGGATTTAGTAATGCAGCTATTGAAGGGCTGAGAAAACTAAAAGAAAACACAGAGATAACACAAACAATTTTGAACTTCAGAAAGAAGCTTTATCAACCCAGAGGCTGCAAAAAAAAAAAAAGGAAGAAGTGAGCGCTGGCAGGGCCTGGAGGGAGGAGGAGTTGGGACCCAGAACGCTGAGAGGGAGCTGCCTAGCTGACACTAGTGGTTCAGAAGCTAAGAAGAGGCTGTCAAGAACTGGGACCCTTAGCCGGGTGTGGTGGCCCACACTTGTAATCCCAGCATTTGGGAGGCTGAGACTGGAGGATCCGGGTTCACAGCCAGCCTCAGCTGCTTAGTGAGGCACTCCGCAACTTAGTGAGACCCTGTTTCAAAATAAAGAATAAAAAATAGGGCTGGGACTGTAGCTCAGGGGTAGAATACCTCTGAGTTCAATCCCCAGTACCACAAAAAAATAAAATAGAACTGGGACTCAAGCCTTGGAGAGCAGGGGAGATGATTCCAGGACGGCTACAAAGTCCCTAGAAAGGGAACAGAGTTGCTGCTGGAGCCGCTGCTGCTGGTTGATGGGCTGGTGTGGACAGGGGCTGGAGGCAGACAGAAGGTGCAGTCTCTTCTTTGTCCGGCCTTGCAGTCTGTCTCTAGCAGCCCTCTAGGCAGCGCCTAACAGGAACAGCTGGCAACACAGAAATGTCATTTGTAGAGTTCCAGCCCCAGCATCATAAAGAGCTTAGAATTGAGGCTAGGTGTGGTGACGCATGCCTGTAATCCCAGTACTTGGGAGGCTGAGACAGGAGGATCACAGGTTCGAGGACAGCCTCAACAAATAGACTTCAATGAGATCTTGTTTTTTTGTTTTGTTTTGTTTTTGTTTGTTTTTTGCAGTACTGGGGATTGAACCCAGGAGCATTTTACCTCTGAGCTATACTGCCAGCCCTATATTATTTTTTATTTTGAAACATGGTCTAGCTAAGTTGTGGAGGGCCTCACTAAATAACTGAGGCTGGCTATGAAACTGTGATCCTGGATTACAAGCATGCACCATCATGCCCGGTAACCCTGTTTCAAAATAAAAATAAAATAAAGCTCGTGATGTAGCTCAGAGTAGAATGCCCCTGGGTTCAATCTCTAGTGCCACAAAAAATAAATAAATAATACAAGGGCTGGGAGTGTAGCTCGGCAGCAGAACACTCCTGTGTTCAATCCCCAGTACTGAGAACACACAAAGAAATAATGTCTCATTGATGGAACAAGTGATTTTCAAGGTACAGGTCTCACATCTCTTGCAGAAATGAGAACAGAGAATCTAGCACACCTAACATCTAGTCCCAGCATTTCGTGTCACATTCTCTTCATAAGGACAGTTAGACCCAGGCTTGGTGGTACACACCTGTAATCCCAGTACTTAGGAGGCTGAGAAAGGAGCATCACAGGTTCAAGACCAGCCTTAGCTACTTAGCAAGACCCTGTTTCAAGTTAAAAAAAATTTTTTTTAAGTGCTGGGGGTATAGTTTGGAGGTAGAATTCCCCTGTATTCAATCCCTACTACCAAAAACAACAACAAAAAAGACAGGCGTGGGGGGCCTGGTCTAACTAAAACCTTGCTCCCCTGTCTTCAGAATATTGCTAAATCTGCCTTGGATTAAACCTTTGATGCTTGATGGAATGAATGCCTGAGGAACTGAGAGTGAGAAGGTCACTGAGCTCACAGGAGCAGGTTGCCTATCTCATGACCGTTGGCACTAAGTACTTATGGCTGAATCTGCTCCTTGTGGTGCTTTTCCAGCTATATCACACCTGGCTCTGGTGAGAGAATACAGAAAGCTCTCACCTATCTCTGACCAGATCTCTTTGGCTCTGTTACCCAGAGGGCCTGGCACCTACCAAGGAGCCTGACAGGCTGAGATTCATTTAGGAGAGCTCTAAGGGTGCTGAGGTAGTAATCAAGGAAAGGCCGAGCAGTTGGTAGACCATCCATCTGTGGAGACTCTTTCCAGGGCTTCCCAGCCTCCCCCAGAACTTTGCAAAGGTGGGAGTGGAGAAGGTATGTCTCCACCCTGGTTCATTAGCCTCTAGTTCTCCACCTCCTCCTCTACCCATCTCGCTCCACCCTCCTCCCTCTCTCCAGCCCCTCCTATAAGAGTTAATGTTAGAGCCGGGCGTGGTGGCGCACACTTGTAATCCCAGCATTCCGGAGGCTGAGACCTGAGGATCCGGGTTCGCAGCCAGCCTCAGCTACCTAGTGAGGCACTCCACAACTTAGTGAGACCCTGTTTCAAAATAAAGAATGAAAAATAGGGCTGGGGATGTAGCTCGGAGGTAGAATGCCCCTGAGTTCAATCCCCAGTACCGCAAAAAAAAAAAAAAAAAAAAAAAAAGAGTTAAAGTTAGGTATCAACTTGACTGGCATAACTATTCCCAGAGAGCTGGTAAAGAATCCTGTTCAGAACACCGGGCGTGGTGGCGCACGCTTGTAATCCCAGCATTCAGGAAGCTGAGACCAGAGGATCCAGGTTCTCGGCCAGCCTCAGCTACCTGGTGAGGCACTCTGCAACTTAGTGAGACCCTGCTTCAAAATAAAGAATAAAAAATAGGGCTGGGGGTATAGCTCGGAGGTAGAATGCCCCTGAGTTCAATCCCCAGTACCACACACACACAAAAAAAGAATCCTGTTCAGTTGGTCTGTGAACATTGCCAGAGGTTAATGCCAGCGTCTGAGCAGACGGAATGGAGACGAACCACCCTTAATGTGAGCAGGCACCTAACAGAAACAGAAGAGAGGCAAATTGATCTCTCCTAGAGCCAGGATGCTCTTTCCCCTGCCCTTGGACATCACAACTCCAAGTGTTCTGGACTTTGGACTCCAGAATGTATGCCAGTGCCCCCACCCCACCTCGCCCCTGACCCCAGGTCCCCAGGACTTTGGCGGCAGACTGAACGTTCCACGATTGACCTCTCTGGGTTCAGAGGCCTTTGAACACCCCACGCTTCAGACATCCCAGGGTCTCCTCTGGCTTGCAGATGGCCTGTCGTGAGACTTCTCAGTCCCTGTCATCACAAGAGCATTTCCCCTAATAAATCTCCTCTATCTATCTCTATATCCTATAGGCTCTGTGTCTTTCAAGATCTCTGACCAATATACCTGCACGGCTCACTCAGGTCCTGCCGCACCATTGAACAATTCCCACCCATCGCACTCTCAAAGTGGGTGAGGAAGTGGGCAGAGGTCCCAAGGCCATTACTAAGTTCAAGCAGCTGTGCTGAGAATTTCATGGCAACTTTTGAAATAATTAGAAAATGAAGGGTCAGAACACAAAGGATGAGAGATATTAAACATTTTGGAAGAGGCTAACCATACTATCTAAAGAGTTCTCCACATCCCGGTTCAGGCATTTAAAGTACAGTTTCCAAAGCCGGGTGTGGTGGCGCATGCTTGTAATCCCAGCATTCGGGAGGCTGAGACCGGAGGATCTGGGTTTGCGGCCAGCCTCAGCTACCTAGTGAGGCACTCCGCAACTTAGTGAGACTCGGTTTCAAAATAAAGAATAAAAAATAGGGCTGGGGGTATAGCTCGGAGGTAGAATGCCCGAGTTCAATCCCCAGTACCGCAAATAAATAAATAAATAAATAAGGAAAGAAAGAAAGAAAGAAAGAAAGAAAGAAAGAAAGAAAGAAAGAAAGAAAGAAAGAAAGAAAGAAAGAAAGAAAGAAAGAAGCCGGGCGTGGTGGCGCACGCTTGTAATCCCAGCATTCGGGAGGCTGAGACCAGAGGATCCGGGTTTGCGGCCAGCCTCAGCTAACTAGTGAGGCCCTCTGCAACTTAGTGAGACTCGGTTTCAAAATAAAGAATAAAAAATTGGGCTGGGGGTATAGCTCGGAGGTAGAATGCCCCTGAGTTCAATCCCCAGTACCGCAAAAAAAAAAAAAAAAAAAAAAAAAAAAAAGTACAGCTTCCAGCCCGGTGTTGTGGCACATGCTTGTAATCACTGTACTTGGAAGGCTGAGACAGGAGGATCGCAGGTTTGTAACCCGCCTCAGCAACTTAGTGAGGCCCTCCACAACTTAGACCCTGTTTCAAAATAAAAATTAAAATAGGGCTGGGGGTATAGCTCAGAGGTAGAATGCCCCTGGGTTCAATCCCCAGTACCACACACAAAAAATAAATAAATAGAAATAAATAATAAGCCAGGCGTGATTGCATATGATTGTAATCCCAGTACTTGGGAGACTGAGACAGGAGGATCACAGTTTCATGACTAGCCTCAGCTACTTAGTGAGGCCCTCTGAAACTTAGTGAGACCCTGTTTCAAAATAAAAAGAATAAAAAAATAGGGCTGGGGGTGTAGCTCAGAGGTATAATGCCCCTGGTTTCAAAAAAATAAAAATAAAAAATAGGACTGGAGGTGTAGCTTGGAGGTAGAATGCCCCTGGGTTCAATCCCTAGTACTGCAATAAAATAAACAATAAAATAGGGATGGAGATATGGCTCAGAGGTAGAATGTCCCTGGGTTCTATCCCTAGTACCACAAAAATAAAATAAAATAGGTCTGGGGGTATAAATAGGTAGAACACCCCTGGATTCGATCTCCAGTAACAAAATAAATTAATTAATAAAGTGCAGTTTCCAAAGTGTCTTTATTACTATTTGTCATGGCACACCAACACACACATGAACACACACACTCCTCCCAAAGTGGCTACTGATCTCATTTGAGGGGGAAAAAAATCAATTCCATGTTGCTAATCATATCCTTAAGTTGGGCCAGGAAAGTAGTGACAAATTACTTTGTGTGTATGTGGTACTAGGGAATGAACCCAGGGGCATTCTACCTCTGAGGTACACCCCTGGACCTGTTTTATTTTTATTTTTAGAAACAGGGTCTTGCTAAGTTGTGGAGGGCTTCGCTAAATTGCTGAGGCTGGCTTCAAACCTGTGATCCTCCTGTCTCAGCCTCCCAAGCACTGGGATTACAAGTGTATACCACCACACCTGGCTTCAGGATAAATTTTTAAGGGATCTGGCTTTATATAAGAAATTCAGGAAAATAAAAAGATAAGTAAATTCACAAATTTATATGCTGTAGCCTAGGATGGTTGAGCCATTTGGCACCTCCAGTAGTGATTTCCGTTCTAATGTTTGGCTGGGATGGATTTTCCAGGGTATTCTTGCAGTTCATTTAATATGTTATTATGTTGGCTTATGTTTCTCTTTCAATTTGAGAATATAGCTCCTAGAAAACATTTGCCTGAAATGAGTCCAAATAGTTTAGGCCTCAGAAGCAAATCCATTTTGACTAATAAAGGACTAATTTTCTAAATAAAGCAAGATGGCTTTTCTTAAATGAGAATCTAATTGTGCAATCCTATATCCTTAAATCTAGCAAATTACTAGCATAGACGTTTCTAAGCCTGTGCAGCTTGGATCCGATTTCTCATCATCAGAAAAAAGAATAATTTCTCTATCATCAGAATTCAAAATGAGCTGCAAGAACATGGGCCTCAGCTGGTAATTACCTCTCGAAGTAAACAAATCCATATGCTGGAGCCCTGGACAATTTGGGTCTCTTCCATTACTTTGCCCATCCCCCCACAGCCCACCCTACCCCACCCTACACCACCCACCAGCTAGTCACTTTCCAATCCTTCCTCCGCCTTGTCTGCCTTTTATTGGAGACTAGGAATGGTTCCTGTCTTTAATGAGATTCTCTTCCTCAAATTCTAGATGCAATACAGTATTGTTCATATTTTCATGCAGAGCAGCTAGTCAGGTGTGACTGATTGACTCTCCCAGCCCTCAAACCAGAATTGCATAAATTGACACACTCTAAAAAGAAAATTAGCACGTAACATATGGGTCTGTTTTGACTCAGAAATGCATTGCATTCGTTAAGAATTAGTCTGCTGCCCATAAACAAATACCTCAGAGCAGTGCATCCTACAAGGGCAGATCCCGCCACTTGCTCCTGGGGGTGATGCCTTTGTCCCTTGGCATCCGATCTGCCATAAGAGCTGATCATTCATTATTCAGGAAGCATCCTCTGAATTGTTGCCCACATTAGCAGCCTGGTTCTGCCTTTTTTTAATTATAACCACAGAATAGTCTCTCCTTGGACTACTAGAGTCACCTGTAGGCTGTCTTCTAATGTGGCATGTGGATGACAAAAGCCTAACAAAGGGGAAAATTGTGCAATGAAAATGAATGGAGAGCAGAGCCGACTTTGAAAAATGCCAAGGCTATGCACATATTGCATTGCCATGAGACTCGAGTACATGTCTCAACCCTCGACTTCTCAAAATAAATTCCTTTCAGCAGATCCTGAAACCAAACTGTATTTACAGTTGTTTGTTCTCGCTCATGTATACATTCACTAATTAAAAATGAAATGAGGTCTGAGACTGGAGGATTGCATGTTCAAGGCCAGCACACAGTAATTTAGCAAGACCCTGTTTCAAAATAAAAATTAAAAAGGACTAGGGGTCTAGTTTAGTGGTAGGCACCCCTGGGTTCAAGCCCTAGCACCAAAAAAAAAAAAAAAAAAAAAAAAAAAAAAAAAAAAAAAAAAAAAAAAAAAAAAAAAAAAAAAAAAAAAAAAAAAAAAAAAGGCAAGGTGCTATATTAGGTGCTGAGGACAGGATGGCAAAACAGAGTCACATTCTAATTTGGAAACAGGGTCTTGCTAAGTTGTTGAGGCTGGCCACAAACTGGCAATCCTCCTGTCTCAGTCTCCCAAGTACTGGGATTACAGGCATGCACCACCATGTCCAGCTTTTTAATCTCTTATTTTGAAAACAGGGTCTCTTGCTAAGTGGCTGATGGTCCTGGTAAATTACTGAGACTGGCTTTGAATCTGTGATCCTCCTGTCTGAGCCTCCTAAGAACTAGGATTATAGGTGTGCACTATTGTGCTGGGCTAGAGTCACATTCTCAACCTCAGGAAGGTCATAGTCTAGCAGGAAAGACATTGAATCAAATAAGAGTATAATGCCTTGTAATAAAGACTCTGATGAAATCAAGTGAAGGAGCCATAGCAATGCCGAGAAGGAGCACCCAATTCATTCTTGCAGGATTTACACTGCTGACCTGGAGGGGTGGATGCCCCGAAGTGAGTGGGAGCAAGAAGAGAGAGGCGGGGCAGATTGAGGAAAGAGTGGGCTGGGACAGGGGAACAGCATCACAAAGGCTTAAAAATGAAGACCAGAAAAATACCCCATTATTAGCCAGGTGTGGTGGCACAGGTTTGTAATCTCAGTACTTGGAAGGCTGAGACAGGAGGATCGCAGGTTCGAGGACAGCCTCAGCAACTTTATGAGGCCCTCCGCAACTTAGTGAGACCCTGTTTCAAAAAAAAAAAAGGTGGGCGTGGTGGCACAGGTTTGTAATCTCAGTACTTGGGAGGCTGAGAAAGGAGGATCGCAGGTTCGAGGACAGCCTCAGCAACTTTATGAGGCCCTCCGCAACTTAGTGAGACCCTGTTTCAAAATAAATAAGCCAGGCATGGTGGCACAGGCTTGTAATCCCAGTACTTGGAGGCTGAGATGGGAGGATCTGGGTTTGTGGCCAGCCGCAGCTACTTAGTGAAGCTCTGTTTCAAAATAAAGAATAAAAAACAGGGCTGGGGGTGTAGCTCGAAGGTGGAATGCTCCTGGATTCAATCCCCAGTACCACAAAAATAAATAAATAAATAAATAAATAATAAATAAATAAATAAAGTAGGACTGGGGGTGTAGCTCGGAGGTAGAATGCCCCTGGGTTCAATCCTCAGAAACACACACACACACACACACACACACACACACACACACACACACAAATACCCAATTATCAGAAACTCAAGACCACCAGGAGAATAGAGTAAGGAGAAGGCAATGTCAGGGAGACATTGCAAAAGAAGAAAATGAAAGAAATGAGAAAAAATCATGAGAAGTTTTAGAATTGATCTTAAGGTCAAGGAAAATTGAAGTTGGTTGAATTATAGTAGCCACCCCCCCCCACACACACACACACTCAGTTTTGCTTCCTGAGGTTTTAGTTACCCACTGTCAATAAGAAAGGCAAAGCCGGGCATGGCGACACACACAAGAAGATCTCAGATTCAAGACCAGCACACTGTAACTTAGCAAGATCTTGCTTCAAAATATAAAAGCAGAGGATTGAGCCTCCCTGGGTTCAATGACTGGTACCACAAAAGAAGAAGAAGGAGGAGGAGGAGGAGGAGGCGAAAAGGAGGAGGAAGAGGAGAAGAGGAGGAGGAAGAGGAGAAAAGGAGAAGGAGGAGAAGAGGAGGAGGAGGAGGAAGAGGAGGAGGAGGAGAAAGACAGGACAATATTTTGAAAGAGAGACCACATTCTCATACATTTATTATAGTATATTATTATAATTGTTCCATTTTATTATTAGTTATTGTTATTAATCTCTTACTGTGACTAATTTAGAAATTAAACTTTATCACATGTATAGTTTATATAAGGTTTGGTTTGGGGTATCTCCTGGGGGTCTTGGAACATATCCACAGCAGATCATTTCAAATCCTTCACTGCCTTCGCCCATAGCTTCGTGGTTGGCAGAGTGTACTTCCCTGCCCTTTGACGTTGGGTTTAGCAACGTGACCTGCTCTGGCCAATGGAATGTTAGCAGAGAAGGCCAGCCGAGGCCACGAGTGTGCTTGCATGGTTTGGCTTGCCTTCTCACACCCCTATAATCTTCTGTGACAAGGATATGCATGCTTCAGGTAGCTGCTGTCCTGTAGCCGAGGCCCTAGAGTGAAGATCCACAGCCTAGACCTGAATCCACTCGGAAGCCTGGGGTCATATGCAGCCCAACTGCTGCCAAGCTGCTGACCTAAAAAAATGAAAGAAATAGTCATTTTTGTAAACTACTGAGATTTGGGAGGGTGTTTGGATAAAAGAAACTAAAATACAAAACCATGGGAAAATGTTCAAGTCAGGAGGGTGATAGTTGTATTTCACAATGCTTCCTGATCCTCTATGGAGAACAGATTAAAGTTGAGAAGACCAGTTGGAGACAGTACAGAGCCAAATTAGGAGCGGGCTTGTTAACCCAGAGAGAAACAATGGCGGCCTTGCCTGGAGTGTCAGTGGAAAAGGATGGAAAGAAGCACTGATCCCTGTCTAGTAGTCCTCTAGTGAGGTATTCTTTTTTTGTGAGTTTTTCTTTTTAATATAAAATCTATTTTTGCCGGGCGTGGTGGTGCATGACTGTAATCCCAGTACTTGGGAAGCTGAGACAAGGGGATCCCAGGTTCGAGGCCAGCCTCAGCAAGTAATGAGACCTCTATCAACCTAGCGAGACCCTGTTTAAAAATAAAAATAAAAAGCAGGGCATGGTGGCATGTGCTTGTCATCCCAGTACTTGGGAGGCTGAGACAGGAGGATTGTGGGTTCGCAGCCAGCCTCAACTACTTAGTGAGGCCTTCTGAAATTTAGTGAGTCCCTGTCTCAAATAAAGAATAAAAAATAGGGCTGGGGGTGGAGCTTGGAGGTAGAATGCACCTGGGTTCAATCCTAGTAACACACACACACACACACACACACACACACACACACACACACAAAAACGGGCATGGTGGCACACACTTGTAATCCCAGTACATGAGAGGCTGAGACAAGAGGATCACAGATTCAAAGCCAGCCCCAGCAATTTAGCGAGGCTCCTCTGAGCAACCTAGCGAAGACCCTGTTTCCAAGTTTCCAAATAAGAAATAAAATCGGGTTGGGAGTGTAGCTTCAAGGTAGAATGCCTCTGGGCTCAATCCCCAGTACCAAAAAAGAAAGAAAAGAAAATAGGGCTGGAAGTGTAGCTCAAAGGTAGAATGTCCCTGGTTTCAATCCCCAGTACCAATGAATAGATAAATAAATAAACAAACAATTTTCTTCTAAGACCAAGACAAACACAATCTCTCTGAGCCATTAGACCCCAACAGCTCCATTTGCAAGCCAGCCCAGCTTCATTTGTTTGTTCATGTATTCATTCTACTGCCATGTATTGAGTGCCTGCCATGTGTCAGAATAAGATGTGGCATTACAGCAATCCAGGACACAGAGAGAGATCTATGTAAACAAATACTTGACGCCCATGTCCCCCTGTGTCTTCATCACGGTCACAAATACCTGAGGAAATCAACTTATGGAAGGATGGGTTTGTTTTGGCTCAGGGTCTCAGTCCACGGTCAGCTGCCTCCAAGGCAGAAACATCCTGGTAGAAGGGCGTGGCACAGGAAAGCTGCTCACCTCAGGGCAACTGCAGAGCAAAAAGAGAGGGAGGAAGTGGCTGAGGATACAGCACCCTTCCAGGGCACGCCCCCAGTGTCCCACTTCCTCCAGTCAGGCCCCACCACCTACAGTTGTTACCGCCTCCCAGTAATCCCGATGGATGAGCCCATCAATTAGGTTGGAGGCCTCATAATCCAATCACTTCCCAAGATCCCCACCTTTGTACACTGCTGCATTGGGGACCAAGCCTTCCACACATGAGTTTCTGGGGGGCATCCCGGATCCAAACGGTAACACCCTGCAATCACAGTTTGGTCTGGCTTGAGTGTGTCCCTCAGAAGAAGTCCTGAATTTGCTTTTGCTAGGAGCCCTAAAAATGTCCCAGCCTGGAACCATTTTATATATATATATATGTATATGTATATGTGTGTGTGTGCGCGTGCATATATATATATATATATCAATTTCTTAGCTCAGGGAAGCCAGACTATACAGGAAATATAAATTCAGACTGCAAACCACCTAGGAAAGATGGTGGTTATTAATTCTCATGGATATATATTTTTTTCATTCAAAGCTCAGGCAAAGGCAGATAAATTGCTTTGTTTTCCACCACAGCTGATGGATAAATTTTGTTTTTATTCATATGTAGGTTTTCCAGGACCCCCAATTTTTTTTGTTTTTTGTGGTGTGTGTGTGTGTGTGTGTGTGTGTGTGTGTGTGTGTGTGTGTGTACTGGAAATCAAATCCAGGGCTTTGTTTATACTAAGCAAGCACTCTACCACTGAGCTACATCCCCAGCCCTATTTATTTATTTTTTGGTACTGGGAATTGAACCCAGGGGCATTGTACCTCTGAGCTACACCCCAGCCCTATTTTTTTATTCTTTATTTTGAAACAAGGACTTTGCAGAGGGCCTCACTCAGTAGCTGAGGCTGGCCGCAAACCTGTGATCCTCCTGTCTCAGCCTCCCAAGTATTGAGATTACAAGTGTGCGCCACCATGCCTAGCTATCCCAGCC
>PVLC010035173.1:0-16500 GCA_004027655.1 Graphiurus murinus | reverse complement strand
TATGGAGTTATAGAAAAGACAAAAGTAGACTAGAGGAAATGGGTCACTGGTGGTGTGGCTTTGGGACAATATCTGCCCCTGATCTCTTTCTCTTCCTCTCCCGCTCCCTCTCCCTCTCCCTCTCCCTCTTCTCCTCCATTTCCCTCTCACTTTCCCTCCTTTCCCTCTCCCTCTTCCTCTTTCTTTTCCCTGCTATCATGAGCAAGAACAGCTGCCCTCTACCATGACATTCTGCTTTATTCCAAGCCCTCCTGCCCCAAATGGAAGTAATTAATCATGGACTCAAATCTGTGAAACCATGAGCCATAATAATATTTCTTATTTCTATTTATTTGTCAGGTATTTTGGTCATAGCTGTGAAAAGCTCACTAACTCTATGCCCAGATTCCTCCTTCCCCAAATGTACCTCTTACCAGTTTACTAATACCTAAATTGTGATGTTGAAAGTTGATTTGCTCAGTTTTACTTTTAGTTCCTGCTACAACATGATTACCTTAAAAGCTAGTGTAGATGAAATGACACCCTGAACAGTGAGCAAGAAACATGGGACCCAGGACCAGCTTGCCCAGGAAATAATTGTACAATCTGAAATTACACTTCTTTCTCTTACTGAGGCTCAATACATTTTCATCTATGAAATACAATGATTAGCTTTCCTTATTTCAAACCTTGAAATTCCAGAGAAGATAGTGAATGTTATTATTGGTCAGTTATATTTGGTGTATGGATGAGTTTCTGTTTTTTTCTTGAGAGATGATTTGGTGAGACAGGAAGAATCAACAACTCACATGTTTGATATGGAGAATAGTAAGGAGGGCATGAATGACATAACTGAAATTATCAAGAGTACTAAGGCAAATTTTCAACATAAATTCATGCTGGTGTTATAACTTATAGAAAAACATAATATTTTAAAGTTAAATTTAATCTAAGTTTGATTGCATTGTGTTCCATACTTTAAGAGAAAAGTAAATGTAATTTATCATGATTTGAATCTTTGTTGTTTGTTTTCAGTGCTAGGGATGAAAGCCAGAGTTTCATGCATGCTGGATAAGCATCCCCCATTACCTAGATGCAAGTTTGAAATAATATATCATTGTCTAATTATATATTTGGCCTTGTTTTACAAGTGCTTCTCCCAAGTGTCATATCTGAGAGAACATGCCAAGAAAAGTCACATTTCACTTCTTTCCCAAGTAGAATTTATTGATTACAAGTCCATTTATAATACTTAACTTTAGTTGAAGGTTTAGAAGCCAGATTAGGATTTCTCTCAAGAGGAGATCCTGTCACTATAAACTACATTATGATGTGAGACTATAGTGCACCAATGAAAGTAGTAAAAAAAAAAAAAAAAAAGAAGAAGAAGAAGAAAAAATGATCTAACCATGGAGAGCGGCCGTAGCTACAGTCAAAAAGTTTCCAGCCATCCATTCCATATGCACCAGGCTTCTCTACTCAGTTCCCTAAAATCATGTCATAAAATTCCTTAAAAAGTCTGTCTATATAGCTATATTTATATCTTTCAGTATTCTACTGGTCTTTTTCTCTGTTGGACCCATGCTTGATGTAGTAGTTATTTAAGTTTTAATTATAATGAATTAAAATTAAAAAAATTTAGAGTCAATCAAACTCATCACATATCAGGAGTTCAGTATCTACTTGGATTAGGGTCTACTCTACCAGAAAGCACAGATGCCATCATGGCAGGATATACAGAACAGAACCTTTCTAATGCACAGTACTTTTCTAAATCAAGCTCCCAGTTCTCTCAGTCAGTTTTTTGTTTAACGTGCTGATGTAACATCTCACCACATTATCTTATAGATTCACTAATCTCTTGAAATTTCTGTTAAAATATACCAATAACTAAATGTTATGTATGTCCACTGAAACTTAATCAGCTCATGTTGTGGAGGAATTATCCTTTAAATTGGATATTATTGTAATAGCTCCCAAACCTACTTATATTTGAATATAGTTGTGCTTGTTTTTTTCACCTACTACAGAAAATTTTGTTGCACATTTCCCTCTCACCAGTAAAGTATATCATTGTATAAATAAAACTAATTGTTGTAGAGTAGATGAAAGATGGAGAACATAATCTGAATATCTGCAATGCCAAGAGGTTTGTATCAGAAAGATTAAGGGTAACCAATAAATAGAAAATACTACTGCTAATAGTAATATATGGTTAGGAAAATGAGAGATAAAGAATTAAAAGAGTAATGGAGAAATGTCAGGTAAAATAGGAGAGTAAGAATGAGGAGTGGAGATTTAAAAGAATCTAAAGACTTTAAGAAAGTTAGGGAGAGAATAGTATAAGGGAAAGATGACTTTAAGAAGTGTTGCTTACTTTATGAGGTTGATCTCTTTTAATATTATCCCAGAGATATAGATTAATTTTAATTATTTTTCATTTAAAAATTTGCTTTTAAATAAAATATTACCCTGTTCTTAAATTATAAAGGTCCAGCATTTATCCTATTCTATAGTATTATATTCCTATAACTTTGACCTAGATTATATACTATGCTTGACTTTAGTGCAATTGCATCTCTGCTCATTTATATTGAGCCTATAGCCAATAAAAGCTGTTAAATGCTTCTGGCATGAAATAGTATTACAACTGATCATTCTTAGGTAACTGATTGGTGATGCATATGTACAGATTTCTTTTCTTTTTTTTTTTTTTTTTTTTTTTGTGGTACTGGGGATTGAACTAAGGGGCGTTCTACCTCCAAGCTACACTCCCAGCCCTATTTTATATTCTTTATTTTGAAACCGGGTCTCGCTAAGTTACAGAGTGCCTCACTAGGTAGCTGAGGCTGGCCTTGAACCTGGATCATCTGGTCTCAGCCTCCAGAATGCTGGGATTACAAGCGTGTGCCACTATGCCTGGCTACAAATTTATTTTCTATTAAATTTTCTACTGTGAATTTTATCCTATAATGCTAGAATTTTGTGTGAATATTCTGATAGCCTATATTTTAACACATACTTTCTCTCTCTTTCTCCTCTCTCTCTCTCTCTTAGAATGTCTTTAGTTCCAAGTAAAAACTACCTACATGAAGCTCCCTTAAATAAGGAAATTTGCTTCATATATTATTAAGGAAAAGGTCAAGAGACTTCAAAATGTACTTCTGTAGGAATGTGACATTGTCATCAGTGTCTCAGGTTGTTTGTTTCTCTCAATGTGCTTTCCCAGCTTTATAGCTTTATCATAAAATTATTTTCTGTCATGGTCATAAAACAACTGCCAGGTAAAAATTAGAACTGTTGCTTCCTTGGTTACATATGTGGGGGCCAGAAGAGCCTTCCAAAGCTCTCTCTTATGAGTTGAAGATTGTCCTAGAAGCTCGCAGCAAGGATCTCTTCTAATCTCACTGATCAAACTAGGATGAAACATTCATTTGTGAACCATCGATGGCAAAAGAATAGGTTCTTCTTTAGACTAATCATGCCCACACTCATAGGTGAGAGCAGAGGCAATTTCCTTTGAATAAAATCTGCCTTATGTTGTAATGAAGTAAATAGATATTGATTCAGCAATCAACAATTTCTATCACAATAATCCTTAGCAATGTGATTGACACTTTTTGAATTTTATGTCTTTATCCAATTTTCAAAAAAATTTATTGGTAGGATGAGACCCAGAGATACCGCCAGAGATCACTTTTCAAAATGGCCTCTATTTGCCAATTAGAGGCTACGTGTTAATTTTAAAATCATATAGAACTCATAGAATCCAATGTTTCTAAAATACATTAAGTTGTGAGGCATGTTAAAATCTGTAGGTAATGAGGAAATTCCAAACATTTATTGAGCATGTTCAATGTGCCAAGTAGTTTTCTTAATGCTGGTGATTTAACTGTGAACCAAATAGATAATTTCTCCTTTTTTAAGAGCTTATATTTTAATTCAAGGAGGGGAAGTTAATAAATAAATGATGAGTTATTAGCATAAAATATTGTTGTAAATATGGAAAAATGCAACAGAATAGGAGAATAGGAGGTGATAGTGTATAGTGGAGGATTGCAGTTTAAATAAGCATAGTTAGTTTAAAAACTCAATAAGAAGAAAGTAAAGATATAGAGGAGATGAAGATACCTGAACATTCCCAGCAGATGGAAACAAGGAAGAATTCAGTAAGTAGGAAGGAAGCCTAGTGATTAAAATCAGGGGGGAAGAGCAGAGAAGGAGGTCAAAAGTGCAAAGGGAGGAGGTAGAAATCATGTTGAGCTATGATCATATGGGCCATTTTAATGGTTTCATCTTTTATTCTCATGGAAATGAGAAGCACTGGAACATCTTAACTGTGACATAATCTAAAGGCATAATCTAAATTATATCTTTAAAAATACTTTTCTGTGTACTGTGTTTGACACTTTTAGGAATATAAAGGCAGAGATGGGAAGTCACTTGGATGACAATTGTGGTGATCCAGGTAAGAAAGGATATGACTAGAGGCAAGGTGGTAGCAGCCCATGTGTTGATAAGAGGTCAGATTCTGAACACATTTGGGAAGTAACAATAATAGTACTTGCTGACATATTCTATGTGGATATTAGGGGAAAGGGGAAAGAAAAGACTTTTCCCAGTCCCATGCATTGAGAATGATTGAACTGCTTTGTACCAAAATGAGAAAAACTATAGGAAATTTATGTTCAGAGAGAAAAGCAAAGTTGTGATTTTAAGTACATTAAGCTCAAGACATTAAAATAGAGGTATCTATAAGTAATTGATTATGCAAGTCTAAAATTTATAGGTTAGATCCATAGATAAAAATTTGGAAGTTATCAAAGTATAGATTGGATAAAATCCTCAAGTATAGGTAGACATGGGTAATGTCACTTCTAATACTAAGGAGCATCCCTACTTTTAGAAGTTGTGGAAACAAAGAGGAATTGGCAAAAAAGACTGAGTCAGTGAGAGAAGAAGGAAGCTGGGAGCGGACTGAGTACAGAAAGCCAAGTGAAAAAAAGGTTCTCAGAAGCCAGGCCTGGTGGCACACACTTGTAATCCCAGTACTTGGGAGACTGAGACAGGAGGATCACAGGTTTGAGGGCAGCTTCAGCAACTAAGTGAGACCCTCTTCAACTTTGTGAAACCTTGTTCCAAAATAAAAGAATAAAACAGGGCTGGGGGTGTAACTCGGAGGTAGAATGCTCCTGGGCTCCATCCCCAGTACCACACACACACATACACATACACATACACATACACATACACATACACATACACATACACACACATACACATACACACAAACAAAATATAAGTTTCCCAGAAGAAGGTAATAGACTGGTCAGGTTGAGGATTATTGATTTTGATAAGGGATGATTGGCAAGGGTGTGAAGAGGTAAAAGTCTGACTGTATCATGTCCAAGGGAAGAATGGAGAAGGAAGAATTATACATGTTAGTGCAGACAACCCTCTAGGTAGTTTTGCTGAAGAAGAGGGAAGAAAAGAGCCCAAAGTAGTGATGTTAAGAGAGTGTTGTTAAGATAGAACAAACATAGTATGCTTGAGTATTAATGAAAAACATGCAGAGGAGAGGGAGTAAAAGAATAATGATGATTAGAGAGAGAAAAAGAGAGGAAAATTATAGGCACAGTATAAATGTCCTTTAGTTAAAGATAAGATACGACGGACATTTAGTGCACACTTGTACATATAAGAAGCTAGGAAATGAGTCACCAGAGATGACTCACAACATTAGAAAGCAGGAGCATAGCCAAGCATGGTGTCACATGCCTTTAATCCCAGTACTTGGGAGGATGAGACAGAAGGATGGTAGGTTCAAGATCAGCCTCTGAAGCATAGTGAGGCCTTCAGTAACTTAATGAAACCCTATTTCAAAATAAAAATAAAATAAAATAGGGCTGATAAAGGGTGTATCTCAGAGGTAAAATGCTCCTGAGTTCAATCCCCAGTACCATACACACACAAAGGAAGCAGTAAGAGGTAAATATCTGTGTCTTCAATGCATATGGGCCATTTGAAAGTAAATGGTAGATATGTTAATATATTTTATACCCCCAAAAGTAAGTTTTCTGCTTAAGAAATGCCCAAGATTAAACTGTGTTACTTATTCATAAGAATTTATGGATCATGTGAAGATTTGTTTATTATTGATTTAAGAATAATATGATTAAGAACACATAAAGGATAGAAGGTCCATTTAAAGAGCACACCTATTCTCTGGGATACATCACATCTTCAACCACAAGTCTTAAAATTAAAAGACTAAAGTCACAATCTTTTCTGAACACAATGGCATGAAACTAGAAATTGATAGCAGGAGAAATATCAGGAAACTCAAAATATATAGAAATTATATATTCACCAGTTCTATTCAATGTAGTACTGCATATTGTAGCCAGGATGATTAGACAAAAAAAAAAAAGTCATCCATATAGGAAGAGAAGAAGAAAAATTTTCTGTTTTTTGATGGCATGATCTTATATTCAAAGGACTCCATCAAAACTGTTAGAATTGATTTTAAAAAATCTCTAATATTGATGTTTATAAAATCAGCATAAAAAACTTGGTGGCATTTCCATAAACAGACAATTAGCTACCTCAAGAAATCAAAAAAACACTTTACACTAGGAAATAAAAATACTTAGGAGTAAATTTAACAAAATAGATTAAAGATCTGTCCTCTGAAAACTATGACAATTTGAAGAAATAATTTAGAGAAGATAAGAATAAATGAAAAGATGTCCTGTGTTGATGGCACAAAATAATTAATGTTGTTAAAATCTTCATACTCCCAAAAATGATCTATGGATTCATCACAATCCCTAATGTCAGATTTCATAGAAATAGAAAAAAAAATTCTATTATTTGTATGGAATATAAAAGACCCCAAATAGCCAAAGCAATCTTGAGCAAAAGAGGAAAGTTGGAGGCATCACATGGTAGGATTCAGAGGAAAATACACCAAATGCTGTGGACATTATCTTTGTATTGCTTCGAATGTCACTATGATGTATATGATGTGCAATGCATCAATAAGAACACTTTTTTAAAAAACATAAATATATGTGATATAGCTATTGTAATCAAAACAGCATGGTATTAAAAGAGACAAATTGAACATTGGAACAGAGTAATAAGCCTAGAAATAACCCTAATTATTGACTGTCAATTTATTTTCAGCAAAGATGCGACTGGGGAAAGAACAATCTCAGTGAATGGTGTTGGGGCTGTGTTCCACATGCAGAAGAATGGAACTGGACCCTTATCTTAATCAAAGGCTTAAATGTAGGACTAGAAACTTAACTGGAAAAGCTCCACAACAGAGGTCTGACAATGATTTATTTGATAGGATCCCAAAAGCACATGCAACAAAAGCAAAATTAGGCAAGTAGGACTGCATCAAACTAAAAAGCTTCTTCATGGTAAAGGAGGCAATTAACATAGTGAAGAGGCAGGCCACAGATTAGGAGACAATATTTGCCAACCATGCATCTGATAAGGGGCTAGGATCCAAAATGTACAAGAAACTCAAACAGCTCAAGAGCAAGAAAATGCACCCCCTAATTAAAAAGTGAATAAAAGCTCTGAAAATACATTTCAAAGAAAGAAAGAGAGAGAGAGAGAGAGAGAGAGAGAGAGAGAGAGAGAGAGAGAGAGAGAGAGCAGACCAAGCATCTGTAACCATCAGGGAAATGCAAATTAAGAGCACAAGAAGACATCACTTCACTCCTATTAGAATGTTTATTATAAAAAAGATGACTGATAATAAGTGTTAGCAAGGATATAGAAGAAGAAAATTCTTTATATACTCTTGATGGTAATGTAAATAGCATAGCCATTTTGGAAAATAATACGGAGTTTCCACAAAAAATAAAAATAGAATTACCACAGGATCCAGACATCCTACTTCTGGCTACATATCCACAGAAATTGAAGTCTGTATGTATTCTCATATTATTTTCAGCAATATTTGGAATAGCCAAAATATAAAGGCAATAAGTGACCATCAGTAAATAGATGGATAAGGGAAATGTGGTATGTTTGTATGTATACATGATGGAATACTGTATAGATTTAAAAACAGAAGGAAAATCTGTCATTGATGACATATGGATGCAACTGAAATATGTTATTTAAGTGAAATAAAAAAGGCACAGAGGTGAAAACTACATAATCTCACTTATATGAAAATTCTTAAAAGTTGATCTCATTGAAATAGCACCAGAAAATCTGTAGAGGAGAGACAGGAATGGGAATAGGAGAGATGTGGACATAAAGATATAACATTAAAAAAAATATATATATATATATATATATACATATATATATAAAACATTTCACTTAAACTGGAAGTATAAGTTTTAGTGATCTACAGTACTATATGGTAACTATAGTTAATATTAATTTATTGTATGTTGCAAAATTTTAAAAAGAATAAATTTTCAGCATCCTATAAAAAAAATAAGTTCATGAGGTGATGTATACATGAATTTACTTGATTGAATCTTTGTATAACTTACACATATACCAGAACATCACATTGTGCCCCAGAAATATACATAATTATTATTTGTCAATTAAAGATAAATTAGTAAAAAATATAAAACCAAAAGGAAAAGGAAAAAAGCCTAATTGGGGCTTCTGACACTTATGGATGGATCAGTTGAGTTAAGGTTTATAGAGGCCTCAGAAATCTGTTATCTATTGCTGTATAATCAAACATAGAGGTTTAAAAGCACACACATATTTTACTTTACAGTTTCCATGAGATGGAGATTAGCAGGGCCCTCTGCTCATGTTCTCCTTAGATTGATATCAAGGTGTTGGCCAGGGTTACACTTCTCATCTGAGGTCCAGTGTCCTCTCCCAAGCACAGGTTGTTGGAAGAATTCATTTCCTTAAAGCCATATGACTTCTATCCCTTTTTTCTTGCTAGCTATTGACCCAAAACATCTCTCAGAGCCTAGAAGCTTCCTATTTTTTCATACTACACAAATACAAAGGTAGTTCACAGCATGAATAGTTTTCTTTCAGTTCAGCAGAAGCACATTTTTCTGACATTTCACATTCTTTTAAAGAATCTTCTGATCAGATCAGACCCACCCCCCCAAAAAAAATCTCTTTAGATTACCTTAAGTCACCTGATTAGCAGCTATACATAGGTGTGAAATACACAGGTTCCTCACACACTCAACGGAAGGAGATTCCACGAAGTATATACACCAAGGGATGGCGATTTGGGGGCATCTTAGAATATTGCCTACCTTAAATAGTAAATTCCTAAGTGAAAGAATGTGGACTACTTCCACCACTATTGGCCATTTGGCTATTTCTAACTGGGAAGAAGAGTGGTGGCATGAAAGGAGAAGCAGCTACTGTTCTGTATCATTCCATTATAAACTTACTATAGACTATTTGCCTCCATTTTGTATATAATAAGATACTATACCCAGATGAGATTGAAGCAAAATTGCATGTTGGCATTTGTTAGTTTATTTGTGCTCTTGCACAGCTATAGAAGATTATATATAATTGGCTATATTATTCCACCCCACCCTGGGAAATATGATCATTTAGCATTCCCTAGGCTACCACTAGCCCTTGGCCAAAATGTAACTGAAGAGTTTGATAGAGGTGCACACTAGATACTAACCTGGACTTGAACAAGACATGGAATCAGGTGCTGGTTTAGTGACTGGTTTGCGAGATTAAGAAGATAACTTACTTTCTTAGCTTCAGGTTTCCCTTCTGCAAAATAAAGATATCAACTTACTGGGAACCTGCTTCAAAATAAAAATTAAGATGTCTTAGGGTATATATCAGAGGTAGATAGAATGTCTCTGGTTCTAATCCCCAGAAAAAAAAAAAAAAGGAAGAGAGAGGGAGGGAGGGAGGGAGGGAGGGAGGAAGGAAGGAAGGGAGGGAGGGAAAGAAGAGGAAAGGAAAGGAAAAGAAAGGAGAGAAAAGAGAAAAGCCAGGGAAACTAGCATATTCCAGCATTCTATTCAACATATAAGCCAAGAAGAGTAGCTCACTGTATCACATGCTGGGTGATTTCATTAGCTGAGAGAACATTTAAGAGATTACTAACATGTCTTCTTAGATGCTAGAGAGTAGAGTTGGTATTTCATAATTCTTTACACAGAAAGATCTAATATTTGAATTATAACAGATATTATTAACATGATTATTTGATTCTATCCAGTCTGAAATGTCTTTCAGTATAATGATCCAACATTCAGTGACTTATCTCATCTTATTCAAAATATTTCTTCTTTTCTTTCCTTCACCTTTTAAAAGTTTCTACTCATTTATAACTCTGCAAGTAAACATCCATTCATAGATACACAAAAATTCAGTGCATTTCTAAAAGGGAAGAAATCTCCATAGACTAGCTAATGTGCATTGGATGGGTTTGCACCTGATATATAATGAATTTTTCTGCAATATTTTTGAGCACCTAGACTATGAGGTTAATTGCTTTAAATGGAAAATAGACACATAGATCCATACCTCAAAGAGGCTGCATCATTTCAGTTTCTTGATATGTCTGTGAGCATAAATTCCTCTGGGTGCTATTAAAAGGTGATCTGAATAAGATGTCCCCTGTTTTAAAGAAAGATTGTTACACAATCTCCCTTAAATAAAAATCACATCTAGTTATAATTTCCCACTTAATTTCTTTAGCCTATTTGGACGCGAGTCTGTTTGTTGCATTAACATGCTGCTGGATGACTGCACTTCAGGCTTTCTTCTTCTCTAATTATTTCAGGTGATATAGAAGTAGAAGAGAATATGATTAATGACAGAGAATCATTTCAACACTTCAGAGTGTATTAATCAAATGTGTGATACACGGAGGTTCTAACTGGAATCCAAATTGCAGGTGTTCATGTGCTATTTCTAAATGAATCTTAACATGTAAATCTGCTGTATGCAAAGATGCAATTACAAAATGATGATAGAATGACTCAGGGCAAATTTGAGGCCTGCTTATTGGCTGTCAGAGTTTACTCCTAATTCACATAGACTTTACATCCCACTGGGGGCAAGGGAAGAGCTATTCCATGTTCAAGCCCCCTGTAAAGGTTCTCATTTTGTGTTTGTTCTAAGTCATGAGGGAATGCCGACACTCAAACCGAACTCCAAGCAAAACAAACAGAGAGAGAAATTGAAAGTAAGGAAGAGGATATGAATATGATTAAATAGTTTGCCTTATTACTGAAAGAACTGTTCTGGCCATGCTCTTCCCAAGAAGAAAAAGTTGTAAGTCAGTGGTAGTCTCATCATTCATGCCCAAAAGATTCCCATAAACAATGACCGTCCCAGAGGGGGTTCTCATCTGTCTCCTAGCCAAGCTATGTTTAGCTTATTTGATTTTATGACAATCAAGGTAGATAAGCTCAAATCCCTTGTTAGTTCATGGCCCAGAAACGTAATTTTGAATATCTGTTAGCTTTTCCAGTGGCAGGGAGTAAAGATACCGTCCTTTAAGAAAGTGAAAGTTCTGATGAGCCTCATCTGATTCAACTAAGAGTCTTTTCCAGTTTTATATTAGGGGAATCCAGGTTTAATAAAGAGTATCTTAAGTTGATATATGTGCAATATTTCTGAAGTCAACGAGTTTTCTTTTTTTGGGGGGGTAGTGATGGGGTGGGGCAAGGAGTGACATATTTCTGTGCAAATGTTTTTTTGTTCAAAGAAAGTAAAACCAAAGTTCTGACCTAAGCCTAAACCTGAAGCTCATAATAAAAACTGTCCTATTACTTCATATTTTTTGCAGAACCTTTATTGACCATAGACTTTAATGTCTCAAAGATGAACAATTTTAAAATTGAAAATGAAGTGTCACATCAGCATGCAACACCTGTGGAAAAATTGAGCTTCTTTGGTGAGACTGGCTATTAAGAAAATGCTTGCCTCTGTAGTTTACTGTGGTATGTCCAGTCTTCTATCATAGTAAGCAATGGAGAGGAATCCTGCAGAATCTTGAAATGCAGGATTATTGATTCTCAGGATTTCAATTCCACATGTAGATTGAGAATGTCTAATAGGTGACAACTTAATAAGGCAAAGGAAACATGGAAATCAGCCATTTATTTGAAATTTAAAAGAACTTCCCTAGAAGCAAGCATTTTTTCTCTGTGGCATACCTATTTGCTGGGAGCTCCAAGAAGAGATCCAGGTCATCATCAAATAATTTTTCATCTAGTTTCTATTGAACATTCAGTCCCAGTTAAAGTGAGTCTGAGCCTTTTCCCAATTTTCTTTAATCCCTCTTGTGAACAGATGTCTGGAGATTCCATAAATCTCTTAGAGTACTGCTTTCCAAAATTTTTGCTATTGATTCCTAATTAGAAAAATAAATTGTGTATGTATTTGCTTCTTTATAAGTGCTACAAATGTACTACTGAATATGTACATTAAAATAAGTGCTAAAGTAGTAATTTTATAGAATGAAATTGAAGGTACAGATGCATGGACATTTTGGTATTTCTCTCCTGTTTCAGTCTATCATAGTAGACCATCCAGTATATTAAGCATTTATGCTGTATGTAGAGACCTCAAGCAAGATTCCCGCCATATCGATTGTAATTTTAAACATTATTGCGATAGGAGTAAGCAAAGGCCACTGCAAGAGAGGTGTTCACATCAGTTAGTGTCACATTTGTTACTTTAAGAATCTGACTGTGTTTTCTGTGTACACTTTATTTCCTGAGAATTCTTTTCTTTCTCAGTAATATCTTTTTCTTATCTTTATTCTTCCTGTCTAACCACCCAGTGCAGACAATGAGCATTCCTGGCCTTGGAATATTGAGTTATCCTGAGCATCTGTATCTCTGTATCATGAGGTCTAAGGACTGTGTCTCCTTTGTAGTGTGTTTAACAATATAAATGCCCTTTAATTCATACTGCACTCCTGTAGGAGGTGATAAAAAGGAAGTTAGGCAACATCTGCCGGGGTTTCCCTACTGAATATCATGAGCAGCTGTTTATATCAGGCCTAGAAGAACTGCTTTTGAAAAAAAAGATGCTGTGAATAGAATTTCTACAGCTCCTTAGAGACCATGGAGGTGGTATGCTGAAATCAGTTATTTTATGGCTGCATTATCCAATTTGAGAATTATTCAGTCTCTTTATTCCTTTTTTCTCCTATTGCTTCCCTAATGTGACTTACATTTCATCCTCTCCCCAGGGGATAGGAAATAATATTTAAATTAGCCAATGGGGTTGCTTCCCATTTCCTGGGCACATTGAATCCTGGACCACCACCAATATGTGTCAAGCTCTGTGCTCAATTATATGCTTAATTTGCCTAATAAAAATATTAAGTAGAACTAATCCCCAAAATGTGTACTGACACTTAGACTACATAAATAAGTGCATATCTGAAAAAAAACAGCACTTCCTATAGAAAAGAGCTGGGAAAATTACCTTAACAGAAACAACTTGGTGAGTAGATTCTTCCAAATCTAAATTTTGAAGCTTTAACAAAAATATCAACAATCTAAGTTTAGGGACAATTGGTATAGGAAACAAATTTACTCTAAAGAAGAAAATGAGGGGTCTATGGCTTTGTTGCTTAAAGAGAAAGGACATAGAGAGAAGGAAACAAGGTCTAAGCCAGACTTCTAAGAGGCAGGTGCTGTATGTGGTGGTGCATACCTGTAATTCCAGTACTTGGGAGGCTGAGACAGGAGGTTTGCAGGTTGGAAGATAACCTCGGCAAGTAGTGAGATTCTCAATAACCTAGCAAGAACCTGTTTCCAAATAAGAAAAAAAATCAGGGTAGGGGGTATAGCTCAAAGGTAGAATGCCACAAAAATAATATTCTAAAGGCAGAAGACCTGGAAATGGCCCAGGGGAATGTTGTTGTTGTTTGTTTTATTTTATTTTGTTTTGTTTTGTTTTGCTTATTTTAACTGAATCAATATTATGGAACTTACATCATTTAAAATAAATACTTCTACCCACTGAAATTGCCAACAAATTCTAATGCAAACAAAATATTGTGTGTGAATATATTTGGATATGAGAGTGAAGAGAAAGAGTGTAAAAGTTTTAAGTTTAATCAGGGAGAATAAGATGTTAGAAGGAAACAGCAGGCACTGAATGACATCCAGACAATCATTCAACTAAAATTCAGAGTGGTTAGATGTTCAAAGCCAATGATGAATATGACAGCAAAGGTCCAGAATTTTTTCTAGCACTTTTGGCAAAACTATTAAGCTTTCCAAAAATTCATTGACTTAAACTTGAGGCAAAAGGATGGTAAATCATAAAGATTAATAAAGGAAGTTGATGCTAACAGATTGTGGGGTTATAACTGTTAACTAATATCGTGTCCAAATCAGGACAGGTAATTCTAGCTTTTATTTCCTATTATACAGGCAATATCAACAGACTTATTTTCAAATAACTACACTACCGACACAAACTGATGCACTTCCAGAGGAGAGAGAGGAGAGTCCTGAGAAGGCATGACATTGTGTCATCTGAAAATGCATTATTGTAATCCTAGCATGAAAAGGAAATGCAAGGACTTGGTAATTTTTGTAGTTGTCATACTTAAATGATAGGAATAAAATATTTAAATTACAAGAAAGAAATTTCCTTGCAATATAATCAAAATTTCCTAGTGGTCAAAGTCATTTTTAGACATGAAGAAGAGCTTAAAGAGGCAGTTATCAATGGCATTCAGGTAGAGGTTGAAGACTAGAGAACTTTGTTTTGGGGTTTATCATTAGTTCCTATGCTTTCAACAAAATTAGAAGCTCAGTATGAAAAACTGATGAAATGGAGGTATAGGTTGGTAGCGATCATTTATATCTTTCCACTTCCTCTGTCCTTTATCTGCCCACATATCTTGGCTAGTCAAAAACAATTTCCAGAACACTAATGTCATTTTTGGTCAATCTTCTAACATTTTTTAAATAGATCAACAAGTGGAGATGTTCTCTTCCTCTCCACCTTGTTTTGCCACATCCAAGAACCAAGTGCTGAGAGCTTTTTTGTTTCATGAAGTAACCTCTGGTATGATCTGAATCTGTTCAGTAAGAATTCATTTATTTTCTTCTTTCATTCACTTGATCCTCTAGCTACTTTTTCAATTTAAAATGAGGTAACGAGATATGTGTGTGTGTGTGTGTGTGTGTGTGTGTGTGTGTGTGTGTGTGTTTCAATCTGAACCTCTGCTGTTTTGCTGAAAGGTGTTTCAGAATGATACCATTACATATGTTTCACAAGTTTAAGTGTTTTAATTTAAATGTTTAAGCTTTAGATTTTTTCAAGTGAATTCATTTGATATAGTTCAATTATTTAATGTAGATGATAATCCTTTGAGCTATTGGGATTATTTTTCCCAGTTCACTAACTTAAGTTACCTAAAATACCATGGAATTAATAAGTAATTATATATATGAGCCCAATTTCCCTCACTCTATCTGTTAATATTATAATATTTGGCCAAGCTAAATACAATTTCTTATTTACATCTTCCTCGGGCTACTTCACTTATTTTAACTGCCATTACCACTTACAGAAAGAAAGATGAATGAATTCTGAAGTCAGTGGTAAACTGAGTCCCAGAATGCACAACTCAAAGCTGCAAAAACCATAAAGCTGACTATTGGGCCAACAGTGTTGTGGGAAAAGCTCAAAACAATGAGGACTCAGCAGGAGCTGAGGTAACTTCCTCAAGCCATCTTTGTTTCAGAATTGGAGACTAGTGCAATACATTTTTAAATCAGCTGCTGTGTCCATTAGAAGTGGGACACAGTTGATTAAAGTCCATTGGTCCTACAGAAACATGGAATTATGTCATCTCCTGATAGAACCTCTCCAGTCCTACATGAACTTTACAAGGAGGCATACCTTACACATACCTGACACAAGGAGGCAGGTACATGTCCTGGCAGCCACCAGAGCTTGGTAGCAACCACAATAGGAATCTTTTTAGAGGCATGT
Source organism: Graphiurus murinus (assembly GCA_004027655.1). Taxonomy (NCBI): domain Eukaryota; kingdom Metazoa; phylum Chordata; class Mammalia; order Rodentia; family Gliridae; genus Graphiurus; species Graphiurus murinus. Next base: position 546 of record PVLC010035173.1, on the reverse strand, counting down.
AAATTTCCTGGGAGAGATCAGAGCAGTTAGTGTACTGAAGAAACTAAAGGAAATGGAGAGAAAAAAATTCCTGAGAACTGAGAAATTCCTTAAATTCCTCTCCTTTGGAGCTGTAGTGACAAATTTGAAGTGACTGTTCATTCACACACATACCCTAAGTTAAGATGTACACAGTGGATAAGTAGGTGAGTTTGAAATCATTTCTGATCTGCACTGCTGACCTGAGCCTCACTTCCATTTTCAGAAAGATTAAAGTATTTAAAAATATGACTGAGCTCATACTAGGAAAATAACATTTTTAGGAGAATGGACCATAATTACTTTTGGATGAAGTTTCCTCATATTTTCCAGAATTTGCTAAACTACTTTAATAAGCCATTTGCATTATCCTAAGGGTCTGAAGCCTCTTATAAGACTCGGAATTAATCATATGCTCTACCTGGTTTCTCAGTTATATTCATAACAAAATCTCAAAATTTAAGGTGGGTGGGAGTAAGGGTGTATGCACTGTTAACTCATTGATTTTTTTTAAAACAACACCTTTTA
>PVLC010035172.1:0-16487 GCA_004027655.1 Graphiurus murinus | reverse complement strand
CCTTCTGTCTTATGATAAGAAACCTAAGTTCTCTTGACTCAGCTGCCGGTATTTGTAGAGTTAATGGATACCTCTGAGCCAGGCCTAGGCCTTTGTTCTCCTGATGACAGCATCCTGAGCCTCTTAAAAAACCTTTTTTAATGTGGAAGCAAAGCCCAAATTTCCAGAATAAAATAATGTAAAGCGAGAAATGTCACACATCCCTTATTTAGCAGGCTGAGCCTTGCTCCAAGTCCCAACTGGTTAAGGTAACGTCGCACACTTAGAAAAACAAAAAGCAAATGCTAGAAAGTTTAAACTAATTAAAGCAATATAAAAATATATTTTGGGAAAATACTAACCAAATCAATCTGGCATACAAATATTAATCTTAGAATAAATTATATTTAAAGTGAAAAACATTTATACATAAAAAGTACACTTTAACATAATAAAAAAATATAATACATTGAATTTTAACTTGTAAGTATGGCTGTTTGCCAAACAATAAACAACGTCAAAAAACAAAAACATTCCTTCCACAAACAAGCAGTCAAATGAGTTTATTCTGCAGACCCCCATTTTTCAATTTGACTCCTGGTTCAGATCATAAAATTTCAATAGCTTTTAAAAGAATATTATCTGATAGATCTCATTTACACACACATACACACACACACACACACACACACATTCACCCACTTCACAATGTAACTAAAGTAGAAATCAGAAATTGATAGTTTTGAAAAATTTGAAAATCAGAAAATGTACTCTCATATAACTGATATATTAGAAAACATATCACTTCATATTGAAGCCATGAATTTTTGCCTTTCACAATGTGGCAATATTTTTCAGCCATTATTTTCTTTAATGAAAAATTATACAAAGCTTTTCTTCTCTATCTGGAATCAATGATATGGAACTTGAATATTTTTGTTTTTGTACCGCTAGCTCCTGAGGCACTATTCACTTTAGTCTATTATATCTTTTGTTCAGATTGTTATCAAATTTATTGACTTGTCCTCAGGATCATTGAGTATGTCCTCTGTTGCAGTGTTCTATCACTGTACTGTTCCAGCCAGGTTTTGTTTTGTTTTTACTATTGTACATTTCTCTTTTGTAATTTTATGCTTTTTTTATTCATTGCACACATTATAATTGCACATTGAATCATTTTAGGATGATTTCATTAACTTCCTTACTAGTGTCAATGGGAATGCATATTTTATTGTTATCAGTTAATTGTCATTTCTCATTCATGCTATAATTTTCCTGGGTCTTGACATGATGGATGGCTTTTAAAAAACTGTTTTCTGGGCATTTTGACTGTTGGGGACTCTCAATGGTATTAATTTGTTTTTATTTTGGCAGTCAATCACCCTGCTTAGATATGAGACAAAGCTCCCAGTCAGGTTTTGTATGTGGTCTTATTTTTTTAACTCATGAGGTATTATTTTTGTTTATTCGATTTATATCATGATGTTGGAGCCTCTGATGGTATTTGTTGATGCTGCTTGAGGGGGCAGAAAGAATTTCTCCAGTCCAAGTTACCCGATGCCTATTGGTGCGATTCCCTGTTTATAAAGCTGTTGTGGTAGTCCTTCTCCTACCTGTGGGGTTTGGAGATATTTCCTAGGCTGAGTGTTTAATATAGCATGATTTCCTACATGATGCCTCACAGATGAATTGTATTTTTTGAGTAGAGGGGAGAAGCCTCAGGCTTGATGGTGAAGAGTACTTCCTCGGCTAAGTGCTTGTTATGAGAACATCCAAATCACCATTTTCTCTCAGCCACACAGTGTCTCTGGTGAGTGTGTGTGTATGGAGGAAAGTACACTTGTGTTTAAAACATAATCTTGGATTCAGGAAAGTTTTAATTCTTAAAATGGTCGAAAGATAAATATCATAATACCACTTAATTGTCCATATAAAATCACATGTGAGAATGAGGAATCAGGAAATTACTAGTTGCTGTTTTTTTTTTTGTTTATAGATGTTTAAGACATGTGGAAACCCCTTAATTGATGATATTATCCTCAAGATCAAGGATCCATATTTTAACTGTTGAAGGTTGGTACTAATATAAACTTGTTGCCTCAAGACAGTCTGCAATCCATATAAACTACTGAATTTTCTGCCCACACAATTTTATAATGAACACTCAGATCTTAGGCTCAAGATATATTTTCCATGTAGTGGGAAAACCTGAAAAAATCTCCAGGTTACTAAATGGATTCTTGGCTATTCCTATTTGTTCTTCAAACTAAGATGTGACTTTATTGAGCTAGGCCTATGAATTTTCATGCTTCCTCATTTGAGCAGTCAGAGTAGCCAGAGAATACTGTTAATAACAAGATACTGGAAATATAGGGATAATTTCTTTCTCTCTCTCTCTCTCTCTCTCTCTTCAAGCAGCTGAATTATATTTATCCCTATCTTCCACTCTAAGCACTATAACAACACAAAAATAAATAACTGGTATCTGAAATAAAGGCAGTACTCGTTCATATAATATGGCTTGAGAGGTAATATGGCTAATACTACTAGATTTCATTAAGTGGTTTTCACCGATCTGCAGTAATCCAAAGTTTTGGACAAAAACCTATAGTACCAACTAAGTAATAACTGATTTCATTTCTGAGACTGAAAACCACACTGATTGTATAATTAGCCCTTAAGCATTCCATAAATATCAGATCATCTATATCATTTTATAATCATTAAGATTATAAAAGCTTTTCCTACTAAAGTTCAAAAAACAGCCTACCCTTAAAAGTCCCGGAGACACTGATTTAAATCTCAGCTCCATCTCTTCATAGTTGTGTGATATTGACAAAGTCACTTAACTTCTTAGATTCCAGATTTCTTTGTGCTTTAGCACCTACCTCCAATGTTTGTGGGGAATCAAAATAGAAACTATCGGAGCCGGGCGTGATGGCGCACGCTTGTAATCCCAGCATTCGGGAGGCTGAGACCGGAGGATCTGGGTTCCCAGCCAGCCTCAGCTACCTAGTGAGGCACTCCGCAACTTAGTGAGACTCGGTTTCAAAATAAAGAATAAAAAATAGGCCTGGGGGTGTAGCTCAGAGGTAGAATGCCCCTGTGTTCCATCCCCAGTACCACAAAAAAAAAATAGAAACTATCCTAAAACATTAGTTTTATAGTTTATTAGTTCTTATAGTAACTTTAACACCTACCTCTAAGGGATGTGAGAAATCAAAAGAGAAACTACTCAAAAAATTCAATTTAGTATCCTGTATACAGCACATAATCAATAAAAGTTTTCACAGTAACTGTTCAGGGAGAAAATATGAGAAAGACATAAACTTATAGATCAGTATAGGTAAATCATTATTGCTGAATATGATATAAATAAACGAATTTAAAAATATTAGATTTATTCCTACGTATTTTATTTTGGGGGGGAATATCATGAGTGGAAATGTTTTCTGAATTTATTTTGTATTCAGACACTTTGCTGAACTTGTTGATCAGTTCTATAAGCTTTTTGGTTGAGTTTGTTGGGTCATCTAAGTATAGTATCATATCATGTGCAAATAGGGACAGTTTTAGTTCTCCCTTTCCTATATGTAGTCCTTTGATTTCTTTCTCTTGCCTTATTGTTTTGCCTAAAGTCTCAACTACTCTACTGAGGAGAAGTGGTTATAATGTATGTCCTTGTCTTGTTTCTATTTTTAGTGGGAACTTGAACATTTTTTCCCATTTAATATGATGTTGAATGTGGGCCTATTGTACATTGCCTTTATGATGTTGAGGTATGTTCCTTCTATTCTGATTCTCTGCAATTCTTTTAGCAGGAATGAGTGTTGGATTTTATTGAATGCTTTTTCAACATCTATTGAAATGATCATGTGATTTTTGTCTTTGGTTCTGTTTATGTGATGAATTACATATGTTGAGCCAGACTTGCATCCCTGGGATGAAACCAAGTTGGTCATGGTATATAAATTTTTTGATGTAGTTTGATGGGTGTTGCTATTTTGTTTAGCAGTTTTGTGTCTACATTTGTCAATGATATATGCCCATAGTGTTATTTTATTGAGCTGTCTTTATTGGCTTTGGTATTCATGTAATGTTGCCTTCATAGAACGTATGTTGGGGAGTCCCATTTCTTTATTTTTTGTGGAATAGATTGAATAGTATTAGAATTAATGCTTCTAAAAAGGTTTTATAATATTCACTTGGAAAACCATATGTCCTCATCTTTTGTTTGATGATAGGTTCTTTATTGCTGCTTCAATTTTGTTGATTGCTATTGGTAGGTTTAAGTTTTGCATATCTTCTTGATTAAATTTAGGAAGCTTTTATGTATTAGATATTTGTTAATTTCTTCTAGATTTTCTATTTTTGTTGGAATAAACATAACCAAGGAGGTTAAAGACCTTTACAAAGAAATTATAAAACATTGAAAAAAGAAATTGAAGAAAACCTTAGAAGATGGAAAGATCTTCCATGCTCTTGGAAAGGCAGAATAAATATAATCAAAATGGTCATTCTCCCAAAATTGATCTACAGTTCAATGTAATACCCATTAAATTACCAAGTTAATTCCTCACAGACATAGAAACATCAGTCCTTAAATTGACTTGGCACAACAAAAAGTCCAGAAGAGCCAAAGTAGTTCTCAGCTACAAGAACCATGTAGGAGGCATCACAATACCTGACTTCATAGTGTACTACAAAGTCATAGTAATAAAAACAGCATAGAATTGGCACAAAAATCAACAAATAGACAAATGGGGCAGAATATAAGACTCAGAAATAAACCCACACACTTACAGCTATTTGATTTTTGACAATCAGGCCAAACACACTGGAAAAAGATAACCCTTTCAACAAATGCTGTTGGCAAAACTGGTTAACCATATGTAGAAAAATGGAAATAAACCCCACTTTCTCACCCTGCACAAGAATCAATTCAAGATGGATCAAAGACCTGGAAATCAGACCAGAGACCTTGCAGCTACTTGAAGAGGGCATAGGTCCAACACTTCAACACATAATCAAGGTAAAAACTTTTTTCAAGAAGACTCCAAAGGCACAAGCAATTCAAAGGAAGATCAATACATGGGATTGCATTAAGCTGAAGACTTCTGTGCAGCAAATAAAACTATGGAGAATCTCAACAGACAGTCAACAGAATGGGCGAAATTTTTACCAACTACTCCTATGTTAGAGAACTAATATCTAGAATATAAAGAGAACTCAAGAAACCCACCGCAAAGAAAAAAAAAACCCAATAAAAAATGGGCAAGTGAGCTAAATACATTTCAGAAAAGAAGAAATAAAAATGGCCAATAAATGCACAAAAATTTTTCTTTTTTTTTTACCACAGAATGTGATTGTTATTGGATAATTTTTAGGCAGAAGAGAACAAAAAGATATTATTCTACAGACTGGTAAGATTTTAACACTATAGTTTGATGTTATAAAATATAATAATTACATATATTTTAATCATATAAACTAGTTATATATTCTTACATACAAAAGTATACTGAATCCTATATATTTTACAAATATAAATACATCATGTTCTAGATAATACTATACTCTATATTATTCATAAGGCTTTCTTTCCCTGTCAATTCTTCCACATTTTTCAATAAGAACTGGAAAATTGAAAGTGTTACCACTTTGATAAAGTCATTAGGTTTTTCTCTAATGGGACTCCTTTTGTCTTTGAAGTAAACTGGCAAAACTGAGTGTTTTCCCACATTCCTTACTCACAGGGCTTTTTTGTCCCTGTATGAGTTCATCCATGTAATAAAGTGTTGTAGTTTGTACCTGCAATGTCCCTCAAAATGCCATGTGATGTAGGCTTGACTCCCAGATGGCAATATTATTGGGAAATGACTTTAGGAGGTCATGTCTAACTGGAGTCATGTCCTTAAGGGGTATATCTTGTTCCTGGCCCCTTCTCTCTCTCTCTCCTTCCCACTCACCATGAAGTAGGCATCTTAGCTGTGCCATGCCCTTTCACCATGAAGTTCTTCCTTGTCTCAGGCCCAAAGCAATGGAACCAACCAGCCAACAATGGACTGAAGGCTCGAAAACATGAGTCAGTATCAGTATTTCCTCCATTCACTTGATTTTCTCAGCTGTTTTTTTTTAATCACAGCAACAGAAACATGACTGACATTCAAAAAGAACTGGAATATTTGAAGCCTTTACCACACTTCTTACTTGTATAGCAGTTTCTACCATGGGGAATCTTTTTGTCTCTCAAAGAAACTGGGAAAACTGGATGCTTTCCTACATTTCAACATTCATGGGCTTTCTCTCCATTAGGAGGACTTTTATGTAGAAAGGAAACTGAAGCACACATTACACAGTTTTGTTTTCTAGTATGAGTGAAATGGCTTTGAAGGCAACTGGAAAAATTGAATGAGCTTCCACATTATTTTTCCATGCAAAGAGCTTTCTATAGAATAAATCCTTTCCTGCCTTTGAAAGTTGGAAAAATTAATGACTTGCTAAATTTTTTGCATTTAAAGGGCTTTTATGAAGCCAGGCATGGTGGCACATGCTTGTAATCCCAGTATTTGGGAGGCTGAGACTGGAGGATCCAGGTTCGTGGCCAGCCTCAGCTACCTAGTGAGGCCCTCTGCAACTTAGTGAGAACCTGTTTCAAAATAAAGAATAAAAAATAGGGCTGGGGGTATAGAAAGGGCTTTTATGTCTTTTATGTCTTCAAACATGTGAGTGTGAAATGAAGACATCCCTACATTGTTTACATTCACAGAGCTTCTCTCCAGTGAGTTCACTCATTTTTTCCCAATGTCACTGGACCAAGTGAGGCTTTACCACATTCCCAGGGCACCAGGCTGTTCATGTCTATTAAGTTAACTGAAATACAAAAAGGATTTCTGACACTACTTACATCCATAGGGCTTCTCTCTAGTATGTTTTTGTTGATGTCTTTGCAAAAACTAAAATAAATGAAGGCTTTACCACATTGTTCACATTTATAGGGCTTCTCTCCAGATGACTTCGTTCATGTTGTCGAAGAGTATTAGAAAAATGAAAGGTTTTACCACACTGTGTACACTCATAGGGCTTCTCTCCAGTATGAATTCTTTGATGTAGTTTAACTCCAAAGGAACGAGTAAAGGTTTTACTACACTACTTACATTCATTGGGCTTCTCTCGAGTATGAGTTCTTTGATACAGTGTAACTATACTGAGACGAGTAAAGGTTTTACCACACTGATTACATTCATAGGGCTTCTCTCCAGTATGAATTCGTACATGTCCGTGAAGGGAATTAGAACAACTGAGGGCTTTACCACAGTATTTACATTCATGGGGCTTCTCTCCAGTATGAATTCGTACATGCTGTCGAAGAGAGCTGTAGTCACTGAAGGCTTTACCACATCGTGTACATTCATAGGGCTTCTCTCCAGTGTGAGTTCGTTCATGGACACCAAGGGCAGTGTAACAAGCGAAGGCCTTACCACACTGCGTGCATTTATAGAGCTTCTCTCCAGTATGTGTTTGTTCATGTATTTGAAGGGAACTGGAAGGACTGAAGGCTTTACCACACTGTTTACACTCATAGGGCTTTTCTCCCAGTATGAATTTGTTCATGTCTTTTAAGGTGAGCGGGTTTACTGAAGGCTTTATCACACTGTGTACAAGGATAGGTCTTTTTTCCAGTATGACTTTGTTCATGTTTTCTAAAGAAACTGAAATATCTGAAGGTATTACCACATACCATACTTTTATAGGGCTTATTTTTAAGGTTTTTTTTCCCACTTCTTCTTGATCACTTCTGGCAGAAAGGATTTCCTGTATTGTTTGCACTGATATGGCTTCTCTCCACATTTTTCACTTTCATAAGGTGTGTGTCCATGGTCAGACAGGATGCCCCTTAAATTATTCCCATGATTTTTGTTGTAATCTTCAATGGTCTTGTCTTGCCAGTTCATTCCTATAAAAGCCAGGCTGCTGAAGACTTCCTGCATCACATCTCTGTAGAGATTCTTCTGGGAAGGACTCAGCAAAGCCCACTCCTCCTGGGTGAAGTCCACAGCCACATCCACAATGGCCAGGGAGTCCATTTGCAGGTCCTGGGTGCCAACGACCTCACTAGGACTTTCTTGGCATCGGTGGGTCACCAGAGCCTGAAGAAACTGGGGCAGTGGCTGAGCCACCTGGTTTCCAGAGTGGAAGACATGGAACAAGGCGACCAGGAAAAACTCCCTGGGAAAGGAAGTCTGCACAAAAAAATTTCAACATCATTATCAATCAGATGTAAATCAAACTACCCTGAGATTTCACCTAATCCCAATTAGAATGGCAATCATTAAAATTACAAACAACAATAAATGGTGTGAAGTGGTAACTCTAATACATTGTTGGTGGGAATGCAAATTAGTGCAACCACTTTGGAAAATAGTATGAAGAATATTCAGACAAATGGAAATGAACCTACCATATGATCCAGCAATACCACTTTTGGGTATCTACCCAAAAGAATGGAAACCAATCTACCAGACTAATGCATGCATATCTATGCTTATAGCCCACACAATTCACAATTTCTAAACTATGGAATCAGCCAAGATGTCCATGAACAGATGAATGGATTACTAAATTATGGGATATGTACACAATGGAATTTTACTCAGCCATAAAGAAGAACAAAATTATGACATTTGCAAGGAAGTAGATGGAACTGAAAAACATTATGGTAAGTGAGATTAGTCAGTCATGAAAAGTAAAAAGTCAGATGCTCTCCCTAATATGTGGAAACTAGGGAGCAAGTGGGTGATAGGAGCAATTCCAAAGGAAGAAGTAGAAACTTTAGATGAGCAAAGAATGCCACCTAACTGAAGGTGATGGGAGGGGGGAGAGATAAACACTCTAATGCACATGATGTACTTTCATAAACATATCAAACTCAATCACTAAGCAGAACATGAGAAGGACAGAGAGAGAATGGGGTGGGAATTGGGAAAGGGTTAAATGAATGCTATGTGCATGTATGCCTTTACCAGCTTGTACCTCATGAAGATATATGATTACAATGCACCAATAAAAATAAATTTAAAAAATTAATAAAGCAATATGAAAATCTAGAAGCAAAACAGAATGCCTATAATAGATATTTTATTTGATGTAGTTGGAGACAAGGAGTTCTTAGTATGCCTCCATTGTGTCAGTTTTGATCAGAATTGAGAAAAATGAATCTTAATTATTATGGACTTACAGACCATTTTATTTTGAATGTATAATGAAATCTATGATGACTCTTTTAGTAGAAGCATACATACCACACACACACACACACACACACACACACACACACACACACACACAGGCACATATTTTATTTACAGACTCTGAATGTGCACCATTAGGATATCTTGGTACAAGAGAGTGTTTAGGAGTTTCTAGGCAGATAAAAAGTGGAAATGAGTTCAAACAAAGGAAACATCATGTGCAAATACCTGGAGGAATAAAAAAACTGCATTATTGGACTTTGGAGGATTGTAACATAGTTCGTTGTGATTGGAGCATAAATTGGAAGGGAAATCAAGCATGATATAAGATATAAATAGAATATAAAAAGCTATCCAGGGATAAAACATGAAGTTTCTTAATGTTAGTCATGTACTTTGTTTACTCAGAGGTTAGTCCATGGTTGATAGAGAGTACACATGGCATGTCAACCTCTCCTAACTGTTAAAAAGTATAACTGGAAAAGATAGTACCCAATGGAATGCTAATTGCTATTCTGAGTGTGGGGTTTTACTGGCATTTGCTGTATGTGTTGAGTTTGGCGTGCTCACATCCCAATGTCATAGCTTCATTAAAGAAAAAAAAAAAAACCAGAAGAATTAAATGAAAACTTCTGAACAACTATATTAATTATTTTGATTCTTTTTTTTTTTTCTTTTTTGCGGTACTGGGGATTGAACTCAGAGGCATTCTACCTCCGAGCTACACCCCCAGCCCTATTTTTCATTCTTTATTTTGAAACAGGGTCTCACTAAGTTGCGGAGTGCCTCACTAGGTAGCTGAGGCTGGCCGCGAACCCAGATCCTCCGGTCTCAGCCTCCTGAATGCTGGGATTATAAGCGTGCGCCATCACGCCTGGCAATTATTTTGATTCTTAATAACCTATAACAGAATGGCAATATTCAATGAATTGTAGTGATTCTAAACAGTAGCTACAAGTTAGATTTACCTCTGGAGCTTTCAGAAAGCATAACATTCCTGAGATCCAGTCCAAAAAAATTGAATCAGAATATATGGAAAGGAGCAGGGCCTGTTCACTTGAATTTTTATTGGTGTACTGTAATTATAGTCATAGTGTGATTTAGAGTAATACATTTAGACATGGCACTGGATTTTTTTAAAACTTGAGAGATAATTTTAATGTGCAGCCAGAATTGAGAACTACCACAGAAAGGAAAATACCCCACGAATCTAATCTCCTATCTTAATTATATTACAGAATTTTCATGCAGCATTAGACAACTCAAAAACATTTTTTTAGAAACTAAAAGGTATAGATTTTGCCAGTAGTATTGTTTTATTAGACTTCTCGAAATATCACATGAAGGAATATAGAAATAACTAAAATAATATGAGCAACATGCTTAGAGGTCAATATCAGGACCCTCAGGCAGCCAGTCTATGGTAGAAATGTTCTGAGTGGGCCTTTTCACATTTTACAGTCTCATCTGCTGAGTTTGCTGCCTAAGGCTATTGTTCCCTTAATATCTTGTGGATATTTCTGGAGAAAAGGCTACATGCATCAACAGTTTTGTTGCTAAAGGTCTTGTGATTAATTGGATGGCCTTTTAGTTGGATAGTTTCTCAGGACAAGATTTTTCCCATTTTGGCTCATGAAGCCACAGGCATCAGTTGTGCAAAAATTAACATTAACACAGCTAATAAGTCATTCATTGCTTTAAAATATAAAAAACAACATTTTCCTTGCCTTTAAATACTATATGGGTTTGCAATGAATCATTTCTATTTTTGTTTCATATTGATGCTTTAGAATTACACATAAGAATGGGACTCATTGTGATACAGTTGTACATGCAGATAGATCAATTTGGTCAATTTCATTCTACAGTACCTCCCCTCTTCCTCAACTCCTCCCTCTCCTGATCCCCTTCTTCTACTCTACTGGTGTTATGTCTATTTTTGTAATATTTCTCTTTTTATTCTTTTCCCTCTCAAACTCACATTAGGGAAAATATGTGATGCTTAACTTTTTTATTCTGTTCTCCATTTCTATTTTCCTGCAAATGACATAATTTCACTTTTCTTCATGGCCCATTTATCTGTTTAAGTTGCCTATACTGTTTCCAAAATGCAGATATTGTGAATTTCATTGTATAAACATAGGTACACACATGTACCTATGCTGTCTTTAGCACTTTTGAATAAATACAGAGGAGTGGTATAGAAAGCTCATATGATGGTTCCATTCCCAGTCCTTGGAATAATCTCTATACTGATCTCCAGAATGGTTGAAATAATTTACAATCCACCAACAATGTAAATGTTTATTATAGATTATTGCTATTCTAACTGGAATAAGATAAAATATCAATGCATTATTTATGTAGCCCTGATTGCTGAAGATATTAAACATTATTTCACATATTTTGGACATTTGTATTTTTTCTTTTGAGAAATACTTGTTCAGTTCATTTGCACATGTACTGAATCAGCTTCTTTTTTTGGTCTTAAGTTTTTGAGTTCTTTATATACTTGATATTAATCCTCTGTCAGAAGAGTACCTGAGAAAGATTTTCTCCCATCCTGGAGGATCTCTCTTCATGTTCTTGTTTCTTTTTTGTGCAGTTTTTTAAGCTTATCCCATCCCATTTATTTTTTTTTAATGTTTTGCAAGTTAATTTTAATCTTATTAAAACTGTAAGGTTTTTTTTTATTATTCCTGCATTGTAAGCAAACATCTTTGTTAGGTACAAATTGATAACAACATATGTGCCCACATTTCTCATTTGACCCCTTCCCCAAATTTTCACCCCACTCCCTTGCCCTCCCTCCCTCTCAAGTTCAATTTAGTGAGTAACCTTGATGTACATTAGGGTGTCCCCACCCCCTGGCCATCCCTTTAGGTTAAATCAACTTCTTTGTTTATCGAGGGTCTCTGCTTTTCCATCTGAAGACCCTATTATGCCCTATCCTCTCCCTAGCATCCGCATATTAGGAAGAACATAGGCTTCCTCTTTGTGACTGGCTAATCTCACTTAACATAATGTTTTCCAGTTGCATCCATTTCCCTGCAAATAACATGATTTTGTTCTTCTTTATGGCTGAGTAAAATTTCATTGTGTACATATCCCTTAGTTTTGTAATCCATTCATCTGTGGATGGACATCTTGGCTGCTTCCATAGTTTGGCAATTGTGAATTGTGCAGCTATAAACATAGATACACATGCGTTGGTCTGATAGTTTGGTTTCCTTTCTTTTGGGTAGATACCCAGAAGTGGTATTGCTAGATCATATGGTAGGTTCATTTCCATTCGTCTGAGGATCCTCCATACTGTTTTCCAAAGTGGTTGCACTAGTTTGCAGTCCCACCAACAATGTATTAGAGTTTCCACTTCTCCACATCCTCCCTAGCAGTTGTTGTTGTTCGTGTTTTTGATGATTGCCATTCTGATTGGGGTTAAGTGAAATCTCAAGGTGGTTTTGATTTGCATCTCTCTGATTGCTAATGACGTGGAACATTTCCTCATACATTTATTGGCCATTTGTGTTTCTTCTTCTGTGAAGTGTCTGTTTAGATCCTTTGCCCGTTTTTAATTGGGTTATTTGTTTTCTTGGCTGTGATTTTATTGAGTTCTTTGTATATCCTAGATATTAGACCTCTATCTGTAGAGTAACTGGCAAAAATCTTCTCCCACTCTGTAGGCTCTCTGTTGAGGTTCTTGATAGTTTGCTTTGCTGCACAGAAGCTCTTCAGTTTAATGCAATCCCATGTATTGATCTTCCTTTGAGTTGCTTGTGCTTTTGAGGTCTTGTTGAGAAAGTTTTTACCTGTGCCTATGTGTTGAATTGTTGGTCCTATGCCCTCTTCAAGTAGCTGCAAGATCTCTGACTTAACATCCAGGTCTTTGATCCACCTTGAGTTGACTCTTGTGCAGGATGAGAAAGTGGGGTTTATTTCCATTTTCCTGCATATGGTTAATCAGTTTTGCCAACACCATTTGTTAAAGAGGCTATCTTTTTTCCAGTCTATATTTTTGGCTCCTTTTTAAAAAATCAGTTGACTGTAAACCTGTCAGTCTGTTTCTGAGTTTTCTATTCTGCTCCATTGGTCTATTTGTCTGTTTTTGTGCCAATACCATGCTGTTTTTATTACTGTGGCTTTGTAGTAGAATTTGAAGTCAGGTATTGTGATACCTCCTGCATGGTTCTTGTTGCTAAGAACTACTTTGGCTATCCTGGGCTTTTTGTTTTTCCAGATGAATTTAAGGACTGATTTTTCTATGTCTGTGAGGAGCGCTCTTGGTAATTTCATGGGTATTACATTGAATCTGTAAATCAGTTTTAATTTTTGGTTTTATTTCCTTGGCTTTAAGAGTCTTGTTAAGAAAAACAATGCCAGAACCTCTATGTTGAAGTGATGACTTCCTGTTTTATTCTAGCAGTAACAAAGTTTCTGGTATAAAGTCTCAGACATTTATCCACTTCAAGTTGATTTTAGTGCAGGGGGAGAGATAAAAATATAGTTTCAATCCTCTACATACAGGTATCCAGTTTTCCCAGAACCACTTGTTAAAAAGACTGTATTTTCTCCAGTCTATGTTTTCAGTGCCTTTGTCAAGAATCAGGTGACTATCTGTGTGGCTTTGTCTCTGTATCATTTATTCCATTCCATTTGTTTCCATGTCTGTTTTTATACCAATACCATACTTTTTGTTACTATAGTATATAATTTAAGCCCAGGGGTGTAGCTCTAAAGTATACAATTTGAAATCAGGTTCTGTGATGTTTCTAGCATTGCTCTTATTGCTCAGACTTACTTTGGTTATTCTGGGTCTTTTGTTCTTTCATATGAATTGTAGGATTGTTTCTCTAGTTTTGTGAAAAATGTCATGGGTAATTGATGGTGATTGTATCAAATATGTATATTGCTTTTGGTAGTATGGTCATTTTGACAATGTTTATTCTGCCTGATATGGTGGTGAACACCTATAATCCCAATACTTGGGAGACTGAAAAGGCCAATTCATAGTAACTTGGTGAGACGCTGTTTCAAATTAAAAATGCCTAGTGCTGTAACTCAGTGACATAACACCCACAGATTCAACCCCTATAACCACAAAAAAAGACTATTAATCATACCTAAGTAAATTCATGTGAGACCTTTCCATCCATTTTCTAATGTCTTCTTGGATTTTTTCCATCAGTGTTCTATAATTTTCATTATACAGGACTTTCTTCTCCTTGGTTAGATTTATTCCTAGAATTATTTGGTTATTGTGAATGAGATTGTTTTCCTGCTGTCATTTTCATTGATTTATTATTGGTGTGTAATAGCTGTTACTTTTTTATGTTGACTTTATATCAAACTACTTTGCTGCATGTGTTTATCAGCTTTGGAATTTTTCTGGTTAAGTTTTTCGTTCTCCTAAAAGTAGAATCAAATTATCTGCCGACAGTGATAACTTGACTTCTTCCTTTCCTACTTGAATCACTTTTATTTCTTTCTCTTTCCCTAAGAACTCTGGTCAGAATTTTGAGTTCCATATTGAGTAGTAATGATAAATAATGATTCATGACTTGCTCCTTAATTGAGAGGAAATGCTTTCAGTTTTTCCCCTTTTCATATAAAGCTGGTGTTGGGTTGGGTTTATTTCCTTTAGGAAATTTAGGTGAGTTATTTCTATCCCCAGTTTCTTCAAGTTTTTATCCTGAATGGGGGCACTTATGTCAAAGGCTTTTTCTGTATCTATTGAAATTATCTTGTGATTTATGTCTTTTAATTTATTTTTTTTCTTTTTTAAAATTTTTTTAGCATGGATTTTTATACATTTCTTGGGTACAACAGGGTTAATCACACATCTTTGTTGGGTACAAGCTAGTATAGGTAAAGACATCCATGCACACATTTCTCATTAACCCTTCCCCAATTTCCACCCCCCTCCTTCCTTCTCCCTCCTTCTCCAGGTCAGTTTAGTGATTGACTTTGATGTGATCTTGTAAGTACATCATGCTCATTAGGGTGTCCCCACCTCCCCCCATCACCTTCCATTAAATCAAATTCTTTGTTCACCTAAGAATTCTCGTTCATCTGGAATCCCTCTTATGTCCCATTTTCTCCCTAGCTTCCACATATTAGGGAGAGCATTCGATTTTTAACTTTTTGGGACTGAATAATCTCACTTAACATGTTTTCCAGTTCCTTCCATTTCCTTGCAAATAACATGATTTTGTTCTTCTTTATGGCTGAGTAAAATTCCATTGTGTACATATCCCATAGTTTTGTAATTCATTCATCTGTTGATGGACATCTTGGCTGGTTCCATAGTTTGGCAATTGTAAACTGTGCAGCTATAAACATAGATGCACATGTGTTGGTCTAATAGTTTGGTTTCCTTTCTTTTGGGTAGATACCCAGTAGAGGTATTGCTGGATCATATGGTAGGATCATTCATATTCATCTGAGGATCCTCCATATTGTTTTCCAAAGTGGTTGCACTAATTTGCAATCCCACCAACAATGTACTAGGGTTCCCACTTCTCCACACCCTCGCCAGCATTTGTTGTAGTTTGTGTTCTTGATTGTTGCCATTCTGATTGGAGTTAGTTGAAATCTCAAGGTGGTGTTGATTTGCATCTCCATGATTGCTAATGTTGTGGAACATTTCCTCATACATATATTGGCCATTTGTATTTCTTCCTTTGTGAAGTGTCTATTTAGATCCTTTTCCCATTTCTTGATTATGTTATTTGTTTGCTTAGCTGAGATTTTCTTGAGTGCTCTGTATATCCTAGATATGAGTCCTCTGTCAGATGAGCAGCTGGCAAAGATTTTCTCTCACTCTATGGGTTCTCTCTTGAGATTCTTGATAGTTTCCTTTGCTGCACAGAAGCTCTTTAGTTTAGTGTAATCCCACATATTGATCTTCCTTTGAGTTGCTTGTGCTTTTGACGTCCTGTTGAGAAAGTTTTGACCTGTGCCTATGTGTTGAAGTGTTGGGCCTATGCCCTCTTGAAGTAGCTGCAAGGTCTCTGGCCTGACTTCCAGGTCTCTGATCCACCTGGAATTGACTCTTGTGTAGGGTGAGAAAGTGGGGTTTATTTCCATTTTCCTGCATATGGTTAACCAGTTTTGCCAACACCATTTGTTAAAGAGGCTATCTTTTTTCCAGTGTATGTTTTTGGCTCCTTTGTCAAAAATCAGTTGACTGTAAGCACATGGGTCTGTTTCTGGATCTTCTATTCTGCTCCATTGGTCTATGTGTCTGTTTCTGTGCCA
>PVLC010035171.1:0-16500 GCA_004027655.1 Graphiurus murinus | reverse complement strand
AGGCTACAAGGCCCAGGAGCATCTGAGAGCGTGTGGGGGTTGGGTGTGCATGTTTGAAAAGGGGATGGTGATTCCAGGTTATGTACAAGTATTTTTCTTGTGAAGAAATGGAATTAAATTCATAAAGAGAAAAGAAATAGTGCTAAATATGTTTCTATCAGGCAGGCTTGAATTAAATGATGGATATAAAGGCAAATGTCTCTGAGTCCAGAAAAACACACAGTTAACACAGTAACAGTGTTAAGTGTGTATTTCTTAGGATTTATAAAGTGCATGCCAGAGAAATGGGATAACTACATAGTATGAATAATGGTGTGTCATATTTAGTTATGGAAACTGTTACATGAGGACTATCTAATCACAGGTAACAATCTTAATTATAGTCAATATGCTTTGATATCACTGGATTCTAAGTGTCCAAGCTCTTTTGATGCATTCAGTTTTCATTATACAGAATTAGAAAGGAAACTGGTGATTCTCTATTTTCCTTCTGAATATAACCCCACAATATTATGATATCATCTCTCTTCTCAGTAAGAACTGGGTCCGCTACTTCATCAGACTGCAGAATCAGCTCTGTCTTCTGTACCTCTACCTCAGTGGTTCCCAACAGGGATGATTTGGCCTCTCAGAGACACTGGCATTTTTTATTTTTTTTTATGGTCATGACTCTGTGTGTGTGTGTGTGTGTGTGTGTGTGTGTGTGTGTGTAACTTCCTCTAATAAGGAGGAACCAGGAATGCTAAACATGCTATGATGCACAGCACAAGGAATTACCTGACCCCAAATGTCATGGTGTTGAGGCTGAGATATCCTGACTCATTCCAGTTGCAAGCTCCTCCCTGCCAGTTAATGAACATGCCACTTACTTCACTGGCTACACGCAACTGACCCTGCACAAACTCCTTCAGATTTCTGGCCCTCTCACAATTTCCTCAGCTGAAATGTGGGGATAGTTATAGTACTTACTTCATGGGATTGTTATGATGATTAATGAGCAAATAAATGAAAAATGCTTAAAATGCTTACGAGCTTAAAACAGCCTCAGTATCTCAATATATTTAATACATAACTGTCATACTTAATGCTATGCTCTCCCCCACCCCCCATAATCTCAGAAGCAAGGTGTTTCTTCTCAAGGTTGGTTCTTCTACTGGCATTGACCTCATGTCCTCTTACCTCCTTTAATAGGGGAAAAGTGCAGCTTTCTTTATCCTGTATTTCCAAATTTTTCCTCTCTCGTAACAATGATCTTCCCTTGATGATGACTTCCATTTAGATAGTGTCCTGCCTGTCTCCTCCTTTTGCAGTCAACACTGTGACAGGTAGGTCTGTGCTTTCTTTCTTGACTTCTCTTACTCTTCAGTTGTCTGAAAGATCACTTTTCAAGGCCCAATTATCTTAGCGTGGGTGACTCACAATTGACAGTTATTTTCAACTTTGGGTCTTTCCACTTCCCTCTGTGATCAGAGTTTTGGTGAAGTGGTCCACTATCCAGTCATTCTAGACTCTTCCTTCTTCCTCATCCAATATCCAGTTAATTACCAGATCCTGTGTGACGCCTTAGTATATTTTATAACCAAGCCCCTTCTTTTTCATCCTGTTGATCCCAAGACCCCACCATCTCTCTCACCTAAGCTTTGAACCAGTCTCACAGACAGTCTTATGCTCTTACTTCTTGCCATTACTTCCTCTGCACTGCAACCATATGATACTTCTGGAATGTATGTCTGATTATTTCATGCCCCTGCTTGAAATTATACAGGGCTTGACAATGTCGGTGGGAAAAGTACAAGCCCCTTAGCCTTGTATACGGGACTTTTAGATTTCTGGTGAGTGTTGAGTTTGAAGGGCAGTTTCACCTTGCAGTTATTTGTAGACCGAGGCTCCTTCTCTCCCTCCTGTGGCTCTGCCATCCTCCAGGGTCTCATCATCTGTATTCAGGTGGTAAAAGTGGAATGGGCATTGGGTAATCTGTGTGGGAAGATTTTATCAGCTAGGCCCAGAAGCACGTTACTCTCACTCTTATATTTCATTGCAGAGAACTTGTTCACATGCCATGCCTAACTGTAAGGAAGACTGAGAAATGTAATCCCCAAGAGGCACAAATGGTGCCCAAGGAAAATGAGAAGGAATTTCCATAGACAGTTGTGATCTCTGTTAGCACACCCCTCATACCCCACTGTCCCTTTGTTTTCTCACCTTTTGCTATTTGTTTTTTAATATTCAACTTGAGTCACCTCTTCTCTGAAGATTTCCCTCATCCCGATCCCTCCTTCAGAACCTACCATCCTATCTTTGTTCCCTACTGAACCTTGTGTCGGGGACCCGCAGTGTTCAAGGTCTGTTTGTGTAGACTCACAGGTGTATAGAAGTCTGTTTCTACAGAGATATAGATTCTCATAACTCATGCTGATTACTGACCAAGGGCAAGAGTACTGTTTTGTTTCACGTTCCAGAAATCAAGATGTTTATTCAGACTTTAAGTAGGCTGATACAATAAAGAATTGTGTGAATATCTGTCCTTGAACCTTGGACCTGGAGATGATTATTTTCACAGATGTAAACATTGTGAGAAAACATTAACCTTGATGTATACTCTGGTGCTCGAAGAAATATATAAGGGCTGAGCTAAATAAACTCGGGGCTGTAGTATTCACTGACAGTCCTCCTGAATCTACCTCTTGTCTTTCTCTTTCTTAATCCTCACTCCCCATTTTAGGAGCGTTCGACTTTGCCGGCGGGTTCCGGCAAGCTTGAATACTTAGTGGTTTTGGCACATCACTACACTTGTGTACATATTTGTGTATATGTCTGTCTTCCTAATTAGTTCAAAGCTTCTTTTTTTTTGCGGTACTGGGGATTGAACTCAGGGGCATTCTACCTCCGAGCTATACCCCCAGCCCTATTTTTTTTTTTTATTATTCTTCATTTTGAAACAGGGTCTCACTAAGTTGCGGAGGGCCTCACTGGGTAGCTGAGGCTGGCCGCAAACCCGGATCCTCCGGTCTCAGCCTCCCAAATGCTGGGATTACAAGCGTGCGCCACCACGCCCGGCTAGTTCAAAGCTTCTTAAGGGCAGGGACAATGGTTGATTCATTTCTGTTTCCTAAGCATTTAGAGCAGTGCTTTACACATTTACTGAATGACAAAATGTATAACTTTAGAAGAGCAGACTAGCCAATTTCTAAAGTTCTTATAATTGAAAGATTCTATTTTCAGTAGAAAGTTTACTCTAAAACTAAGGTATCAATAGTTATGACAGAATATCAATTTACCTGATAAGTGTATAAATGTTTAAATACTATAATTTGTAACCAATACTGCCTGAATCTGCCTCTAATATAATTTTTCCTTTTTATAGGTAATTTTGCAATCTGATAATGAAACACACAAACTGCTGGGCTTTTGTGCATTTATGTAAAATCTTAGAGATACTGAGAAAAAAATTGAAATTGGCTTTGGCTTTTAACAGTTTGGACACAAATAATGATGGTTTCTTTCTTTACAGTTAGCAAACATGCACATCCAAGAATAGATCATGTTTTAGTAAAGGTTTATTATTAGATATTTGGCTTCCCTGAAAAGTTAGAAAAACCTCATTTATTTGATTCTGTCATTTGTTTTACTGTTATCTCCTGTAAGGAAAAATTATATATAATATATATATATATAATATACATATATATATATTTAAAATTTTTTTCCCAGTACTAGGGATTGAACCCAGGGGCATTCTACCTCTGAGCTATACCCCCAGTTCTGTTTTTTATTCTTTATTTTGAAACAGGGTCTCACTAAAAACCCAAAGCACAGCCGGGCGTGGTGGCGCACGCTTGTAATCCCAGCATTCGGGAGGCTGAGACCGGAGGATCGGGTTCGCAGCCAGCCTCAGCTACCTAGTGAGGCACTCCACAATTTAGTGAGACTTGGTTTCAAAATAAAGAATAAAAAATAGGGCTGGGGGTATAGCTCGGAGGTAGAACGCCCCTGAGTTCAATCCCCAGTACCGCAAAAACAAAACAAACAACAACAACAAAAACAAACAAACAAACAAAAAAAAACCCCAAAGCATCCCAAATTTCCAGAATATAACATAATGCAAAGTGGGATATACCACGCATTCCTTCTTTTGGAATTGTCTGCCTTGCAGGACTCCAGCAGACCAAGCCTTGCTCAAGATCCAGCTATTAAGGAGCTGTGGCAATTAGTGTTTGCATAGAATTTATTTTCCTGTCCCTTTACTTTCAAGTTACATGTGTATTTACATTCATTTTTGTAGAAAACATACAGTTGGGTCCTGTTTGCTCTGCTTTTTAATTGGATAAGTAGAACATTATTATTATTATTTTTAAAATTTTCATGGGTCATATGGTAGGTTCATTCTTCTTTTGAGGACCCTCCACAGTTTTCCAAAGTGGTTGCACTAATTTGCAGTCCCACTAATAATGTATCAAAGTTCCTATTTCTCCACATACTCACCAGCATTTATTATTGTTTGTGTTTTAAATGATTGCCATTCTAATTGGGATTAGGTAAAATCTCAGGGAAGTTTTGATTTGCATCTCTCTGATTGCTAATGATAGTGAACTTTTTTTTCATATATTTATTGGCCATTTGTATTTCTTCTTTTGTGAAGTATTTATTTAGTTCACATGCCCATTTTCTGATTGGGTTATTTATTTTCACTTGATTTTTTTAAAGGTGCAAAAGCAGGAAAATATAAACACATCCACATCTTTTATTTGTGGCGGTACTGGGGATTGAACCCAAAAGCATTCTACCTCCAAGCTATACCTCCGGCCCTACTTTTTATTCTTTATCTTGAAACAGGGTCTCATTAAGTTGTGGAGGGCCTAAGTAGCTGAGGCTGGCTATGGACCTGCTATCCTCCTGTCTCAGCCTCCCAAGTACTGAGATTACAAGTGTGCACCACCACATCCAGCTCACATCCATATCTTAAATAGTTGTTTGTGTGGTATGTAAATGCCATTTAAAATCATTTTTAATAGAAAACTGATTTTTTTTTACAAGTCAATCTACAAAAGATAAAAAGTCAATGTTTAATGTGACTTTAACTATAAATAACTAAAAAGGAAAAAACTATCCTCTATCCTTTTGTTTTTGCTTCAATGCCTATGTCTTTTGCTCCTTGACTTTTGGAGAACACATTGCATTGAAAGGCTGCCATCTTTTTGGATGAGGGCAAAGATCAAGGTCTTCCTTAGTGTAACCTCTTTCCATAAAAGTTTGTGTGGAAGGAAAACCAATTTCCCAGAAATTCTCTGGTGTGTTTGGTGGAATGTAGTGAAATGGGTATCCTGAAGCTAATTTCTTTTCTCTTTCTTCTGCTGCCATATTTATCTGTGTAATAGATTTCACATTCCTTTTATGTGTGCCCATTTGGACTTTTTTCTCCTTTTTGCTCTTCTTATTTTTGTGATATTGGGGATTGAACCCAGAGGCATTCTGAATTATATCTCCAGTCCTATTTTATTTTTTAACTTGAAACAGGGTCTTGCTAGGTTACTGAGCATTGCTACATTACTGAGGCTGGCTTTGAACCTGTGATCCTCCTGTCTCAGCTTTCCAAGTACTAAGATTACAGGCATGCACCACCATACACAGCTTGCTTTTTTTTTTTTTTTTTTTTGCGGTACTAGGGATTGAACTCAGGGGCATTCTACCTCCGAGCTACACCCCCAGCCCTATTTTTTTATTCTTTATTTTTGAAACCGAGTCTCACTAAGTTGCGGAGTGCCTCACTAGGTAGCTGAGGCTGGCCGAAAACCCGGATCCTCCAGTCTCAGCCTCCCGAATGCTTGGATTACAAGCGTGCGCCACCACGCCCGGCCTGCTTCTTTATTTT
The DNA here is from genome assembly GCA_004027655.1 of Graphiurus murinus. Lineage (NCBI taxonomy): Eukaryota > Metazoa > Chordata > Mammalia > Rodentia > Gliridae > Graphiurus > Graphiurus murinus. Next base: position 10,631 of record PVLC010035171.1, on the reverse strand, counting down.
TAAAAGCATAGTTTCATTGACCAACACACAGTCCATGTCAACTGTCTTGCCTCCTAATCTTGACTGACTGCCATCCTTAGTATCTACTACAGTAATATCCATTTTATACTGAGAAATGTCTCCTGGCTCTATACTTCACTGGATATTTTCAAAGGATGCATCTTGGCTGTTTTTCAGAGACTTTGTTTTAGAAACTCTAGAAGGATTTAACTGAAGAACTGATGCAAATTCACAGCCTCCATGGACTCACCTGGTTTTAATTTTCTTTGGCTAATGAGAACCAGCACCTTTCATGTCATCAAAAACATTCTGTCTCTAAACTTTCATGCGGACATAGAGAAATTTTGAAGATAGGATGTTGTTTTTATTTGTAATGGTGTTTTATGGTTGAGGAGGAGTTACTCAAGAACTGAAGGATATATTCCTCTAAACAGGGCTCCTCTGGAGAATCTTTGGGTAATAAGCAGCTCCCATCCAAGGCCTTGTGGTATGATAAAGAGCATTTTGGAATGGGTTTAAAAGCCTCATAGTCACTTGTTTAAATCTGTTTTTAAAGGTCTCACTTGCTTGGCTTTTCTCTTGATGCTGAATAGCTGAAAAACCTATTAGATAGATCCAGCGGTATATTCATCACATGGTCTCCATTCATGGAAAATTGACCATCTACTGGAAAAGGAAAAGTATTTTATCAAAAAAGGCATGGGGGAAGCTTACTTCATGCTTACTTTCTTCCTCAGTTTTTTTTTTTCTTTTGAATGTTCTGCCTCCCAACCATTTCAGTATTAGCATCTTTAATGTGGTCAGTACTATTTTGTTCACCTGCAGACTAACTTGTATTTTTTAAAATAAGTATCTACTTATTAGAAGATGACTAGTTCACTTTTTAATGAACTTATTCACTTCAGACCCAAGATTATGTGTGAAAAGGGTACTATCTTTGGTTTTGATCTAGTGTCTCTGATCTAGAAATAGAAGTGTTGCTAAAAGGGGCTGTCAGAAGGTTTCCCCCCCAGTGTTTAAAAGAGAAGGGGACAAACTTGTATCAAGCTTAAACTACTTTTTGCATTAGAAGTAGCTCCCAATACAGGAGATGACACCCAAGTAGTCAATTCTTCTTGAGGAGTCTTTGAAGTAGAATCTAAAAATCTTAAGCTATCTTCACTATTTCTTGTAGATTCCCCAAAAGGCTGTTTCTTGTGATCTCCTTCTAGAGAGTGATAGAGCTCATCACTAAGAGGGCTCATAGGACCTTGACATTCAGGTTCTTCTTGACCACTAAGCCTAAGTGTTTCAGCAACAACTGTAGCTAAATTAAAAGATGGGATAATTGCTTGTTCCATGTGTTTTAGTCTTTGGAGTTTGACTTTGATCACAAGTGTCAGCTACTAGAATTTCATTTTCATTAGGCTTATGTTGTAGATGAGTTGAAGCCTTGGACACTTTTCTTAATACATTTGTGTAGACTGAGCGCTCCAACTTAGTTTTTTTTCCTCTATATATTAGACATGGAGATTCTCCTTTCTTTACCGGCAGTTAATGCTAGAAAATACAAAGGCTATTATCAGTGAATTTGGAATAAAATTTTCCTCATAGTCAAGTTCAGTTTCTTCATGCTGTTGATGACTCTATTTTCTGCTGCAGTTGTTCAGAAAGCTTTTTATTTTCTTCCTGGAAAGTATTCTTTTCATTCATAATCTCTGTAATAAATTTAAGATTCTATGGTTGGATATTTTCAAACTTTTGCTGCTTTTTCCACATACATTCTTCAGTTTCTGCACAGTGATCACATTATCCTGCTCTTAACCAATCTTCTAAAACTTTGTTTCATGAAGGACTTTGTTGCTCTCTCAGTTGTTGAGTTTTGGTGAAGAATTCTTCTAGTCTTTGTGCATTGAAAATTCTTTCCTTTTTACTTGTAAACTTTGTACTTCTTTATCATGATACTCTTTTAGTTTTTCCCAAAATCCCTTAAAGTCATCAGATATCTCTACAGAATTAGGGCTTCCACAACTGCTTCCAGAGATGTTCATCTTGCTTAATCAGCTCCACACTTCTACTTGCTTAATTTTTTTTTTCAGTACTGGGGATTGAACCCAGAGGCATTCTACCTCTGAGCTACACCCCTAGCCCTCTATATTTTATTCTGAAACAGGGTCTTACTAAGTTTCAGAGAGCTCACAAGTTGCTGAGGCTGCAATTCTCCTGTCTCAGCCTCCCACTGATTAATATTTTCTGACCTTTTGTTACAATACATAGGTCTTTGGACAGTTGAAACACAGCTTTCAGGACCACCTGGAGATGACTGACAGCCCCAAGAGGGAAGTGGACAACTTCTGGGGCTGGAAGGGCCAGCAGCTCACTGTCCTCCTTTCATCCCATTCCATCACCAAACTGCCATACCTTTGGTGAGGATCAACTGCATTTCCTAGGCATGGGGAAGGCCTGAGGGCAGCTGGGCCAGCTCTGAGGCAGCCCGATTCGCTCCAAACATTGTTTAATGTAATTATTTACAGGGTTAGCTGTAAGTCGACCATCTTGTTTTGTTTGTTCCAAGTGTACTTTTTTCCTTTTTAAAAAATTTCCTCTTAGCCGGGCGTGGTGGTGCACCAGCATTCGGGAGGCTGAGACCAGAGGATCCGGGTTCGCGGCCAGCCTCAGCTACCTAGTGAGGCACTCCGCAACTTAGTGAGACTCGGTTTCAAAATAAAGAATAAAAAGTAGGGCTGGGGGTATAGCTCGGAGGTAGAATGCCCCTGAGTTCAATCCCCAGTACCGCAAAAAAAAAAAAAAAAAAAAAATTTTCCTCTTTTCTTACACTCTTGGATTGATAGGTTTTTTTAGGGGGGGAGGGTAATATAGGGGATTGAATCCAGAGATGCTCTACCACTGAGCTACATCCCCAGCTCTCCCCCATTTTGGTACTGGGGATTGAATTCTGGGGCATTCTACCACTGAGCTATACCCTCAGCCCTTTTTATTTTTTTTTATTTCACAACAGAGTCTCATTTGCTAAGGGTCTTGCTAAGTTGCTGAGGATGGCTTTGAACCTGCGAATCTCCTGCCTCAGCCTCCCAAGTAGCTGGGATTACAGGTGTGTGCCACTTCACCTGACTTAATTCAGTAATTTTTAGTATTCCACTTTATTTCTTTTATTGGCTTATTAGCTCCCACTCTTATGTTTTTCCAATGGTTGTCCCTGGGTTTATATGCATTTCCAAAATGTATACTATACATATCATGCAAAAAGCTTTTAGCCATATATCTCCATGTTCTTCTTTTCCCTCCTTTTTATTACCGTTGTCTTGCATTTTACTTCTACATGTAATTGCAGCTACTTGGGGGGCTGAGGCAGGAGGATCACAAATTCAAGGCCAGCCTGGACAATTTAGTTACACCTTGTCTCAAAATAAATTTTAAAAAGGGCTGGAGATAGATATAGCCCAGTGGTAGAGTGCTTGTCTCCATGCACAAGGTCCTAGGTTCAATTCTCAGAACTGCAAAATAAAACAAACAGATAAATAAAAACAGTGCTCTGGGCCCGTCATTATACTGTGCTGATTAGTTTTCAAAGGATGTGACCAGAGATTGACTTCACAAAGTTTCAGAGCAACACATTACACAACTAGCTTTCTACGTAAGATCTCAGGCCCACAAAGGAACCTGAAAAGTAGTTGAAGAGAGAAAGAGGGTGGCAGAGGTGTATGGCGTCCTATAAAACAAAGGAAAAGGGTTTCGGGATGGCACATGTGGTCAGCAGTGTTTAAAGGGGACCAGAAATTTCAAAGATTATTTCAGATTTCACGAAAAGGAAGTTTATTCAGTAAGGTAGGTGTTGGTGAAGGAAGTGAGAGGGGAGGAAGAGGAAACCAGCTCTTGGTAATACATTCAGGGGACAAGAACTCTCCCGGAGGGTCAGCTTCAGAACCCTAAATACTAGTCTTCTGTGGGATGGGCGGTGGCCCCAGAGCACAGTCTGCTGGTGTCAGGGGAGCAGGTCCAAGCTACTCACCCCTCCAGGCATCTTCGCCTGCCGCAGTTACTTCGCTGAAGCCGAGTTTGTACCAGAAGATTCTAGACTCCCCGCCCCCTAAGAGCTCTTTTGGGACTGTGAGAATTGAACCCAGGAGCTACACCCCTCACCTAGAGAAGGTGAACCCCTTCCCCAAACTTCCCTGTGCTTCCAGCGTCGGCGTCGGCGTCGACGTCGACGACTTCTACGGAGTGTCCCGGATACCATGGTTGCCATCGCCTCTGGAGCCGCCACTTCCCACTTCCGGTGCGGGACGAGTCTCGCGTGGCTCCTCCGTCAGGGGTCCCAACGGGATGCGCTCCTAAGGTTCCGCTGAGGGGCCTCTGACCGGCGCGGAGAGGCTGACCCGCGGCAGCTCCAAACCCCGCTGGGGCTCCGCCAGGCAGTTGCTGCGGCGCGGGCCCTGGGCGCCAGCGGTCAGTCCTGCGCAGCCCCGGCGTCGTGGAGGTGGCGGCAGGTGGCGCGGTGCGGAGGAGGGGCGTTGTCCGCCGACTGGTCAGCCTGCCACGGACCGGCTATGCTGAGCTGGCTGCGCGGCTTCGTGCTGCCAGTGGCGGCCTGCCAGAGTGAAGAAGACTTCTTCCGCTACCGGATCCTCTTCGAAGAACTGGACCAAAATGGGGACGGTGTGGTGGACATCCTTGAGCTCCAGGAGGGGCTGAAAAACTGGAACTCTTCGTTCGACCCGAACTCGGAGAAGGTGAGCAACCAACAGATAGTGGTACCAGGAGTCTAGACAGCCTTTGGGCAGAGGGCCAAGCCCAACTTGCCGCTTTTCCCAGAGCTTCTTTCAAAGGCTGGTGGAGTAAGGGTGGGAATCCCAAGAGCTTCATTATGCAGAATGACACAGCCCAGTGAAACAAATTCTCAGCCTTCTCAAAATAGTCACTTTCCACAGTGACAGAAGCCTTCTAGGCTTTTGGGGAGATGTTGAGTGGGTTTTTGGCGACTCTGAACATTTGCTGAACCTGCACAGAACGTCAGAGGCTGTGTTAGCCTTTGTTGGATGGAATGTTCTGTATATACCTGTTAGGTCCATTTTGTTGAAAGTGTTATGAACCCAATGTTTCTATATTAGTTGTCTAACTGGGTAATCTTTCTATTGCAGAAAGTGAGGTATTGAAATAACCTACTATTATTGTATTATTTATTCATATGTATATATATGTATGTATATACACACGTATATATATACATACACACATACATATATTTCAGTGTTGTATGAGTATGCATTTATCTTCTTGATATTGCGCTCTCGCTCTCTCTTTCTGGCACAAAGATTGAACCCAGGGGGAGTCTACCTACATCCTACACCCTCAACCCCCTTTTGTTGTATTTTGAAACAGGATCTCACTAGGGTAATGTGATTGAAAGAGGTTACTTTGAGAAGAGGCCTTTGTGGTTCTCTGCTCACATGGGACCACCTGTGAAGTTGTTTATCCAGGATTTGTTTTACCATGCTCAGTTGCTGAGGCACTGAGACTGTTGCAGTTATAGTCCAAGAAGGCCTAGCTACTGCTAGAACTGGTGGCATACCTTGGTGTTGTCCATGTGATGTTGGTTCTACAGGAATATGGGATACTAGAGTTAAGGGGTCATGGAGGCTTCTATCAAGATTTCAAAGGAAATGCTGGGTGTGGTGGCGCACACTTGTAATCCTAGTACTTGGGAGGCTGAGACAGGAAGATTGGGGTTCACAGCCAGCCTCAACTTAGTGCAACTTAGTGAGACCCTGCTTCAAAATAAAGAATAAAAAATAGGACTGGGGGTGTAACTTGGAGGTAGAATGCCCCTGGGTTCAATCCTGGGGAGGCCTGCATTGTATAGCAGTGTTGGAATCCTCCCTGCAACCAACTCTGAGAAGGCAATTTGAGAAGCTGTGAGAGTGAAGCTGATGTTGCAATGGAGACCAGGGAATTAAGAGATGCCAGGAATGTGGAATGTCTGCTGCTGGACATGGAACCATAGTAGTCAATGTTTTCCCTGCTGAGTTTCAGTCTTATTTTGATTCCATTGCTTATTATTGTACCCCTATTCCTTCCTTTTGGAACGAGAATGTTTACTCTGTGCCATTGGATGTTGGAAGCATGAAACTTGCTTTTTTAATTTTTTAAGGACTCACTGTTAAGTTTGCCTTGAGTCTCAGAGGAGACTTTTGACTTTGACTCTTGAGCAATGCTGAAACTTAAAAATATGGGGGGGGGGGCGGCTCTTGGAGATGGGCTGAATTCATTTTGTGCTGTGAGATGAGCATGAGCTTTTGGGGCCAAGGGTAGAGTGTTATGGTTTGGGTTTGGAATGCCACCCCACCCCTCAAAGCTCATATGTTGAAAGCATGGTTCCTAATGCAGGAAGGTTCAGAGGTGAGATATGGCTGGATAATGTGAGTCAGTGGGAGCATAGTTCTGGGGATTATATATGTCCTTAGTACACTCCTCTTGCTCTCCCTGCTTTTGGTTGCCATGACTGAGACACAGCCACATTCCCTGCCACTATAGTTTCTATCCTGGAGGTGGGAAACCATGGACTGAACTTCTGAAATGTGAGCCAAATAAACTTTTCCTCCTCTAAGTTGTGCTTGCCAGGTATTTTGGTCATGGAAATGGAAAAGCCAAATAAGACATACATCTTACAACAATTTAGATTAAGCTGATACCAGTTTAACATTGATTGCATACAACCACTCTGCAATTTTACTCTACTCCCTGCATTTGTTATTGATTTCAGAATTTATATCATCTTATAATGCTTATCCTTTCACTATTTTAGCAATAGTTATTAACAATATAAAATTGCTTTGCACAACATCATTGTAGTCCTAGAGTATTCTGAATATGATTTTGTTTTTATATGGTTCTGAGTTCTGTTCTTTCTTATGTTTCATGTTGTTGATTTCAGCATAAAGAACTTCCCTTAGCAAGCCCTTTAAAGTAGGTATAGTGGTGATGAACTTTCTTAGCTTTTGTTTAGGAAAGTTTTTACTTCTCATTTTTTAGAGACAGTTTTGCTAGGTAAAGTATTTTTGGTTGGTAGTTTTTTTCCCCCCCTTCAGCACTTTGAATATATTGTATCACTCTCTCTGACCTGCAGGGTTTCTGCTGAGAAATATTCTGGTATCTGTTTCTGAACTCCTTTGTGTACATTATGTTTCTTATCTCTTGCTGCTCTGGGAATTTTTTCTTTGCTTTTTATTTTTGATGATTATGTCTATTTGGGTTGAATTTGACTGGAGACCTCTGAGATTCCTATGTCTAAATGTTATAATATATCCCCAATGGGAAGTTTTCATCCATTATATATTTAGATATGCTTTCCGTTCCTTGTTCCCTTCTCCTGCAGTTCCTAGTATATGAAGATTTGGTCTCTTAGTGGTCCCATAATTCCTGTGGGCTTTTCTCATTCTTTTGTCTTTTTGCCCCTCTAACTGTATAATTTATAATGTTGTTATAGTTCATTGATTATTTCTTTTACTTGATTAAGTTGGCTGTTGATGTTTTCTATTGTATTTTTCATTTCCATTATTGTATTCTTTGTAGGAATTCTATGTGGTTCTTTTTTTCTTGTTTCTATTTCTTTGTCAAACTGCTTGCTTTGTATATTGTTTTTCAAATTTCATATCCATAGTCATTGCTATGATTTGTATGTGATTTTACTTTCCTCTAAGGGTTCATATATTAAAGGTTTGGTTCCTAAGGTGATGGTATTGGGAAATGTGTTAACCTTTAAGGGGTAGGCCTTGTGGGAAGTCCTAACATCATTGTGGAAATTACCTCAAAAATGGTTATGAGACTCCTTTCCTCTCCTTCTCTATGCTTTGGTTTGAGATGTGACCATTTGCTCCTATCCACATTCCTGCCATGATGTGCTGGCATTTTCCATCCTCACTAGAGACTAAACCAATGGTTGTACAGTCTTGGATTTTGAACCTCCAAAACTGTGAGCTAAGTAAACTTTTCCAAGTTATTTGTCTCAGGTATTTGGTTGTAGTAATGCAAATCTGACTAATAGTAATTTCATAGCTCTCTACTTAGAGTCCATTCTTGGAGCCTTGTTAATTTCTTTTGGAGGTGTCATGTCAACCTTGACACCTCATTAGTGGTGGTGCACAAGGAGATGGTGGGGTGCAGCAGCTGGACATGTCCCTGCCGTGCCAGTTGTAGGGCCTGTATGAGTCAGTACAGGACTACAAGCACCTGTACCAAGACCTGCGCTTATGCCAGGACCTGGCATCCTCCCTGCACTTGAACAGCTTCTACCCACTGGATGTCGGCCTGTCTGGTGATGATGAGCCTCCTGATGCCATCCTGCCCCCCGACCTGTCACCTGTCACTGTGCCCCAGAGGCACAATGCCTGAGACCAGTGGCTGAAGGACACCTTTCACATCAGCCTCTGAAGAGCGGGGATGGGAACACACCCATGTGAAAGGCTCAGAAGCACCCTTGAGCAAGTCCTCAGAGGACAGTCCCTGCTCTTCCACCTGTTCCACCTCACTGCACCTCTTAGAAGGGCAAAGCATGTGCCCTTCAGACAAAATTGCTAACCCCTCCTGGTTGACTGGCACTGGGTGGCCACCTAGGTTTCAGTTGCTGCCCATAGTGTACTGGGGTTTCCACTTCTCCCACGCGTGCTCACCCCTGCTTGACCAACCCCTAGTCTGGCAATAGGGCCCGTAACATCTTATACTCTTCTTGGCATCTCTGGGATTGAGTTGAGTGCCTGGCTCCCATCTTCTTTTTGCCTTTTTTTTTTTTTTTTGCTGCTATCTGCAGCTGCTGGCTCAGGAGCAAATTCCATCTCCCCAGTCCCTGGATTCCACTGCCCTGAATAAGGGCTGCCCTTACCTGCATACCTGCTTCCCATACCTGCATCCCCTCATGACTGTAAAAGGCTAAGGCCCCATGCTGGATATTGTAAGTTTAGGGCATGTAGGTAAATAAATATTCTCTGTCCGCAAACAAAACAAAACAAAAAAACCCACACCATTTCAATTTGAACATATGCTCTCACTTTTATAAGACTAGGTTTCAAATCGTTAAGCTGGGGGAATACTAGAATTTCAGGTGTTTATCACATTTAATTAACAGATTTTGTCTCTTTTGGAAAAACATATGTATCTTTTCCTGTGAGGTACTTGGCATTCATTATTTACCTCAGGTAAATGCTTATTTACTAATAAGGTTCATAATTATTTGGGATGGCACAGTGGCTGTTGACTCTATTACTGTACACATTTAAAAATTGCTTAATGTACAAATTAAAAATCATTTAATGTACTTTGCATCTGTGACTGAAAAACTAGGTAATGGATTCTTAATGGCAATCATAATTAGTATGAGTGCAGTGTGCAAATGTTAACATGATATAGTGGCTTTTCAATATACTTCTGCAATGAATTTCTTCTCTTTTGTAGGAGATTCTTAAGGCTGGAGATACCAATGCTGATTCAGGATTGGACTTTGAAGAATTTGTGCAATATCTTCATGACCATGAGAAAAAAATGAAGCTGGCATTTAATAGTCTGGACAAGAATGCGGATGGTGTGTGTATGTTTAATCCACAGTTAGCTTAATGTGAATTAGGTTTAATACTGTAGGGTACTTTTACTAGCCTTTAATTTATTCCTACTATCAAATATTCAATTATTTCTATTAGTGAGCTAGTAGTAATTTTTTATTTTTAAGAATAATACAAAATTTATATTTATCAGCTTCTAATTCCTATGTGGTTCCTATCTTTTTCATAAAATAGTTTTTGTGGAAGATTGTGTCTTTTGAATTTAAAGCTTTATTGCTTAGTGAGTAGGCCTTTAACTTTTTTTTCCCAATATATGAGCTAAAAATATGGCAATTTAAAAAATGACATTATTTTCTTTTTGCTTATGAAAATATATTGGTTGCATAAAAGTTAGATAACACAGATAACTATCTATAACCCTATTTATTTGCTATTTAGAGAGCAATGTAAGCATTTTGGTATACTTTATATTTCGTTGTATGTTTTATATTATGTTTCTGTCTTTCTTTGGTTTCTGTTTCTGCTTCCCTCTCTTTTTTATTATTTTACTTTTTTTTAATTGGTGCATTGTAATCATAAATCTTTGTTAGGTACCAGCTGGTATAGATAAAGGCATACATGCACACATTTCTCATTTAACCCTTCCCCAATTCCCACCCCACTCCCTCACCCTCCCTCCTTCTCAAGGTCAGTTTAGTGATTGACTTTGATGTGTTCATGAAAGTCAGTTTAGTGATTGACTTTGATGTATTCATCATGCTCATTAGGGTGTCCCCCCCCCATTATCTTCCGTTAAGTCAAATTCTTTGTTCACCTAAAGATTCTCCTTCTTCATCTGGAGTCCCTCTTATGTCCCATTTTCTCCCTAGCTTCCACATATTAGGGAGAATATATGATTTTTTACTCTTTGTGACTGACTAATCTCACTTAACATAATGTTTTCCAGTTCCATCCATTTCCCTGCAAAGAACATGATTTTGTTCTTCTTTATGGCTGAGTAAAATTCCATTGTGTACATATCCCATAGTTTTGTAATCCATTCATCTGTTGATGGACATCTTGGCTGGTTCCATAGTTTGGCAA
>PVLC010035170.1:0-16488 GCA_004027655.1 Graphiurus murinus | reverse complement strand
GTGCTCCTCCCTTCACAAACAAGTTATAGCAATTGGTAGTAATCTCTTCATGTATTGCCATAGCATTATTTAAATGTTTTTTTGTCTATTGTCCTTTTTCCTCTCCCCAAACCTCATTCTACTATTTTAGTGCAATTGATTTATGAAACAATCATTTTATTTCCATTCTCACTATTTGGAAATCTATGTGTCATTCTGGCATCTGAAGCCCACAGGTAAAAGAGCCACAATATATGGTGTGTCACACTGTATCTTAGTTTCTCTGTGTGTATGGGGGTGGGGGGAGAAAGAGAGAGAGAGAGAGAGAGAGAGAGAGAGAGAGATCCAATAATTCCCTTTAAAGAGAAATCTGTAAAATATTCTCAGGCATAGAAGTTGACCAAACACATAAAATATTGTATAGAGAGGAGTTGGATGATGAGGTTAAATAAGAATAGAGAGAAGCCTGGATGTGTGGCTGGTGAAATCTGACCAAAGCAATCCTGTACTGTGGTGATGTTTTGTGATCAGTTGAGATGCAGAGACGGCAGCTCAGCATAGGGACCCAGAATCAAGTGTCCAGATAGGATGGGCAGGGTGGGGGTTGTTGACTGTGGAGAGATGACCTTGTCTTCAAGGTCAAAATTCTTTCTTATGAGGACAGAGATTATAAAATACTGTTAAAGTAGATAAGAAAGTACCATCCTCTAACCATCACCTCTTTCCTCAGACTCCTCAGTCTGTGTTCAGCCAGAGCTGTGGCCCAGGATTCAGGAGAGTACCCCAGGAAGGAAGACCAATCTGCTGCTTTACATGTGTTTTTTGCCCAGAAGGACACATTTCCAATAAAACAGGTAAAAAGTACAGAGTCTCCCTAAATAATTTTCTCTAACTGTTTCTCCATAAAAAGAAGTCAAGAACATTGGCAGGGAATCAGAGTGGTCTTTTCGCAACCCACCCATTCTGTCTGCATGCTCTGGTCACTGCTTGCACTACGTGTGCCAACTATGGCCTGGCATGGCTCAGCCTATGAGGTCAGTGTGGCACTGATTCCAGGCTGCCTGTGAACTTCCAGCACTGCCCAAAATAGTCTCTTGAAACCTCAAGATGGGCAGGCTAAAGTCTACCCATCAAATACAAGATGTGTCATCCTCAAGGCTACCTGTGGGAGCCCTGTAGGAGGGAAACCAATGAGAGAGTGCAGCTCTTTATCCCCTGGTGGTATGCATAGAGCAAGTGTGCAGGAATTTTCATGGGAGGATTATAGTGTATTGGACCTTGTCTAAACACTATACACATTCTTTATACAGATTCCTGATATTTGCAATATTATTTTAGGAGAAGGAAAAAGAGCAGGTTACCATATGAAAACATGAGCTTTGCATAGTGACTCATTCCTCTCATCCGAGTCCTTTAGAGATTAAAACTAGAGGATTTACAGTTCAAGGCTAGGCTCCAGTATCTTAGCAAGTCTCTCAGAAACATAGGGAGAGTGTTTCAAAGGCTCTGCTTCAAAGAATAGGGTAATGTTTTAGCTCAGTAGTAGAATGCCTGTTGTAGAAAAATAAAGAAATAAATATATTTATGCATAATTATTTATATATCTATATTTATATATAAACATATATAAATAAAACAAAGACATAATAATTTCAGAAAAGGCATAATATAGAACCTGCATATGTAGTTTTCACCCGAGACATAAATATATGAAACTATATACTTAAAAAATGTGATATTGTCAAACAAATACTGTGGAAAAACTTATTAAAATTAGTTTCATCTTTCTATTTATAAATAACAAATATATTATTGGAATGCATGCATAATTACTGTGTAATTTTTATCATCTTTGTATGAGTGTGTTGGTTTGTATGGAACTCAGAGGCATTCTATCTCCCACTAAAAATTGGCCCCCAGCCCAATTTTATTTTTTCTTTTGAAACAGAGTCTCACTAAGTTTCTGATGGTCTCCTATTTTTGATGATTCTGACCTTTAAAACGATTAATCTTCTATTTCCGTGTTACACAGAGTGGGAATATGCCTGATCCCCATATAGAAGCAGTCGTATTTATTTCATTTCATTTACTTGCAAAGTGATTAAATTCAGGTATGTATACATTAAGAAAATGATGAAATCCTGATTGGTGCCAGATATTTAATACTCATGTAGTGTATTACACGTGAAAGGGATAAAAAAAAGACACAGTACCCATAATACAATAGGCACACACTTGTGTGTGCCAAGCATGTAAGTAGGAAAGACGCCAGAGACACCGTTTCATGCTAGCTCTACCCCCAGCCCTATTTTTTATTCTTTATTTTGAAACTGAGTCTCACTAAGTTGCGGAATGCCTCACTAGGTAGCTGAGGCTGGCCTCGAACCTGGATCCTCCGGTCTCAGCCTCCCGAATGCTGGGATTACAAGCGTGCGCCACCAAGCCCGGCCAAATCTTTTGATTTTATAATGAAACAGCATCTGGGTAGTTTTCTGAGGCTGTTACTAATTTACTCCAACTTGAAACCTTCCTGTTTTACCCTGGCATGTAGTAGAATTACTGGTGTGCACCACCATATCTGGAACACAAACTAAATTTCATTGAAATACAGACATGCCCATTCATAAACATATACTCTGTGACTAGTTTCAGGTTCTAAAACGAGATGTCAGCTGTTGCAGGAGGCACTTTTATTACCTGTCACTTCACAGATAAAAAATGATTAACAACTCATGCTTTTAGTTGAAAATGAATCAAAACTCTGAAAAATACAATCCATTTTTAAAAAACTTGAAAGTGGGACGTAAGAGAGATTCTACAGGAAGAAGGAGAAACCATAGATGAGCAAAGAAGGGGACTTCACTGACGGTGATGAGAGGGGGAAGGAAAACACCCTAAAGAACGTGATGTACTTTCACAAATACATCAAAGTCAATCAGTGAACTGAACTTGAGAAGGATGGAGAGAAAGGGAGTGGGGCAGGAACTGGGGAAGAATTAAATGAGGGATATATGCATGTGTGCCTTACCACTTTGTATCTAAGAATGGTGAATGATTATAATGCACCAATATAAAACATTTGATTAAAGCATGCACTACTGAAAAACTTAAGTATAGCTGAGCAATGTGGAGTCCTATAAAACCCAGTCACTAAGGGGGCTGAGGCAACAATATCATGAGTTGTAGATCACCTGGGCAATATAGCTAGACTCTAATTCAAAATGAAAGAGAAAAACTATGAGGGGGTAGCTCAGTGGTTGAGCACCCCCAAGGTTCAAACTTCAGTACTTCAAACAGTTAATTACATAACGGCAATTCAACTTCACTTGATGTTCAAATCATTTCAATATTCATATGTAAACAGCGAGAAGATTGGTCACAGGAAAATGAAAATGTAGGATAAGGAAAGACTATTTCCAGAAGACGTCAAAATATATACTAAATCCAGTAGAAGTTATGGTATGCTAAAACATAGGAAGTCTAATAAGGTGTATGTAGTTTATATTAGTGTTTGAGTAGGCAAAAGGAAAGCTTTCACCTGATCAAGATGGGTCAGTCTTATAAGCATATGGCAGTACAGGGTGGATGGTGAGTAAGGCCCAGGCAGTGGTAGGAGGGGACTTGGTGACATCACTGAGCCACAGGACAAGCCACTGAGACCCACATTGCACTGAATGTCACCTGGAAGAGGTGGGTTTTCTCCAGAGCTGGAATCATTCTGCAGCTCAGCCATGTCACAGACTGCCCATGTGTTTCTCCTGTAATACAACAGGCAGTCTGTCCTCACAGTGTCATTGCAATGGTGACTATAATCTTGGAGGTTTCAAAAATGGACAAAACAATAAAGATGATATCTGATTGTTCCTCTCCAGATGCAGAGAGCTGTATCCAGTGCCCCCCACATGAGTACCCAAACACTGAGAGGAATTGCTCCCTCCCCAAGTTTGTGAGCTTCCTGGCCTATGAGGACACCATGGGGATGATCCTGGTCTGTGCTGCTCTGGGCTTCTCTGCTCTCACAGCTGGGGTTCTCGGGGTCTTTGTGAAGCACCGAGACTCTGCCATTGTCAAGGCCAACAACCACACTCTCAGCTACATCCTGCTCATCTCCCTCGCCTTCTATTTCCTCTGCTCCTTGCTCTTCATTGGCCGTCCCAACATGGCCACCTGCATCCTCCAGCAGATTACCTTTGGAGTCGTGTTCACTGTGGCCATCTCCACTGTCCTGGCCAAAACTGTCACTGTGGTCCTGGCTTTCAAGGCCACTGCTCCAGGCAGAAGAACAAGACAGTTTCTGGTGTCTGGGGCACTGAATTTCCTCATCCCCCTCTGTTCTCTGATCCAAGTGATGCTCTGTGCAATCTGGCTGGGAACCTCTCCTCCTTTCATTGACTCAGATGCATACTCTGAACATGGCCACATCATCCTCATGTGCAACAAGAGCTCAGTCACCACCTTCTACTGTGTCCTGGGATACCTGGGCTCCCTGGCCCTGGGGAGCTTCACTATGGCTTTCCTGGCCAGGAACCTGCCCGACACCTTCAATGAAGCCAAGTTCCTGACCTTCAGCACACTGCTGTTCTGCAGTGTCTGGGTCACCTTCCTCCCTGTCTACCACAGCACCAAGGGGAAGTCCATGCTGGCCGTGGAGGTCTTCTCCATCTTGGCCTCCAGTGCGGGGCTCATGGGCTGCATCTTTGCTCCCAAGTGCTACATCATTCTCATAAGACCTGACAAGAACTCATTGAAACGTTTCAAGGGCAGAACAAATTCTACTATAAATAGGCATTCTGTTCATGTGTCTCAGAAATTTCTAACCATATTTTAAAGTTTGAGACTAAAACACACCCTAGTTTTGAATTTGAATATTGTTTCTCTTCCTCTCTTACTCTTCCTTTTGTCACTGAAAGAGTGGGGATAATATTACATCAACCTGTCTTGGTGTGCATGCCTGTAATCTCATTACAAGTGAGGCTGAGGCAGGAAGATCACAGGTTTGTGGCAAGACTCAGCAACTTAGAGAGTCACTATCCAACTTAGTAAGATCCTGTTTCCAAATAAAAGATAAAATAGGGTTAGAGGGTAATTAGTGGTAGAAAGCCTCTGGATTGCATCACTACTAATACCCAAAAAATAAAAATACGAAGTATACAAACACATATAAGGGAACTTAAGGTTAAAATACGTACTTAATAGTATTCATAAGGTGTCTCTGCCATATCTATGAGACATGCAATAGAAGGGTTTGACCATTTATTATAGATGCATTAGAATACTTTGCTACTTGGAAATATGACTCCTACAGAAAAAGAACAATATGCCTGAAATTATCCAAACATATATGCACCTAATAAAGAATGTCAAAATAAATAAATATATAAGCCAGAATTACAAGAATGTTAATCTATAATCATGATGGAAATCTCTATCATTAATCAAATTAAAATAACATACCATCTGCATACATACTATACCAACACAATTAGGTTGTGTTAATGTATGTGTGCCCTGAGTCTACATATTAGAGAATATGCATGGATTTTAAAGAACTGTGAAGCATGGACAGCATTTGAGAGTGAATAGATTTCCCATTTAGTTATTGCATTCATCTGGAATCTCAACACCATTCCAAAAGCAGACAACCAAGCAATTTGGATTCAACTGGTTACAGGGTAATTCTAATCAGAATTGTACAGGAGAAATCTTAAGCATAAGCAGACCAGAGCTGCTGCCGTAATTCAGAGGCCTGTTAGGAACATAACTCCTTGTGTTTTTTCTCACATTACATTTTCATCATAGCAAATACAAGTTAAAAAGCTCTCCATGCCCCAGACCTTGAGGTAACTTTGCATCCAAAACCTGGGTGCTATGACATAAAACAGGTGAGAAGAGCCAGGTGGTTCTCACTGCGAAGGGACTTTTCCTGAAGGCTTATGGCCAGCACAGAGGAGCAGAGCCCATGGTGCTTCAGCAGATTCTGGGAAATTGTAATACTGGGTACAGACAACATGAACACAAAATTACAACAAATAAGTAGGGGACAATGGACATTGTGGATGAAGCTATCAGTGTTTGTCAGTAGAATAGAAAGGAGAAAATGAAATGAATAAAGTCCACACACTCTGAGTGAAAAATCAAGTCACAAACTATAAACAAGGTACGTGGTGATGGAGGAATGCTGTGTGCTGAATTAAACTGATGCCAACCCTTCTGAAGACGGAAAGGGTCACTTTAGGAGCAGGGAGATAATTTCATCTAAAATCTCAAGAGTATGGTGACTGCCATAAGGAACAAAAATACATGCATCCTTAATTCATTGTTCAGGGTGGTAAGGCTTAAAGAGCTCCAGAAGCCCATGTCTAAGTGTGAATACACATGTCAGAGGCCCTCAAATTTCTTTTTTACACTATGAAATAAAAATTTGTACATTCAAATTTTCTTGATGAGTTAAACTTTGGGGGTTACTAGTGATTGTTCTTAATGGTGTCCAACCTTGACTTACACCTCCAACCTTGATTTATTTCACTTTTTCAAAAGGGGTCTGATTAAGTTGCTGAGGTTGACCTCAAACTTGCAATCTGTCTATGCCTCCCATATACTGCGATTACAAGCACATGCCAACATGTCGAGATTTAAGTATTTAGTTGGCAAATAACAATTTTTTGTATTAATGAAATGATGTTTTAATTAACATTCATATATTAGGAAGATTTAATTAAGGTAATTGATGTATCTGTCCCCTCCGCAACTATCATAAATATCAACATTTTAAATATGTTTCCATTGTCTCCCACTATTTCAACATCTTTAAATGCATTCCATAAAAAGAGAAATGAGCCAGGCATGGTGGCACATGCCTGTCATCCCAGTACTTAGGAGGCAGAAAATGCAAGATGGCTGGTTTGAGGATAGCCTCGAAAATATAGCTCGACTCTCAGCAACCCAGTGAGATCTTGTTTCAAGAGAAAAAATTTAAAAATGGACTGGTAGTGTAGCTCAGGTGTAGAATGCCTGTGAGTTAAATCTCCAGTACCACACATACAAAAATAATTTTATGTACAGAAATTTTAATTTAACATTGGTTATTATAGGTAAAAATTAAGAACCATTTCAATATTCCTTGCCAGAGCCCACTTACAAAGTCGATTGGTCCTGAAATGGGGAATGAGGTTTAGAAGGAGAGTCCAGGTGCCACCCTGCCTTAGCCTGCTGGAAAATGGTCCTGAAATGGGGAGTGAGGATTAAGAAGTTGAAAGAGAAGAGATAGATTCAGGAGGACTGTCAGTGAATACTGCAGCCCTGAGTTTATTTAGCTCAGCCCTTATATCCTCTTTTGAGCACCAGGAGTCCAACCTGGAATCTTTTGATCCACAGTTAGATGCATTATCCATTGCTCCAGCGTCTTGGTCTGGTTCAGAGAACAAACATATACATCATAAGTAACATAGGTAAAGTCTTGACAACATCCTGCCTCCTGGAACATGGAACAAACAGAACTCTCTACCTAGGTCAGCAGTCAGCATATACTGGAGAAAATGTTGTTTAACTTTGTATGCTTGTAAAAACAGACTTCTAAACCTCTGTAAGTTTGCAAAAACCTTAAACACTGCTGGTCCCCGACAATTCATCAATAAAAATATGTGAAAAACAGGGTCCAAAGAATACATTAAATAGTTATTGTAAGAAATTATTCTGGCTGGGTGTGGCAGTATATGCCTGTCATCCTAGTAATTGTCAAGAAGAGATAGGAGGTTTGAAAGGTTCAGGCCAGTCTCAGTAACTAAGAACATATTACAAAATAAAAAATAAAAAGTGTTAGGAATGTAACTCAAAGGTTGAATGCCCCTGGGTTCAATAACCAGGATCCAAAATAAATAAATAAATAATTCAAGGAGGAGAATGAGAAGGAAAGCAAAAATTACTCTTGCATTTATTAATATTTCATTTAATTTCTAGTAAAACAGTTTATTTCAGACATGATACTGTGTGTGTGTGTGTGTGTGTGTGTGTGTGTGTGTGTGTGTGTGTGTGTTTATGTTATGGGAATTGAACCCAGGAGAATTCTACTTCTCAACTACATGCTCAACATAATTTTATTATTTTTTTTGTTCCTTGACGCTGGTCTTGAGCCTGGTTTACTCCTGTCTCAGCCTCCAATGTACTGGGATTACAGGTTTGTGCCACCACGTCTGAGTGACATAATAGTCTTTCTCTACCCTCTGAATTCACCAAGTAATGTTTCTTTAGTCTCTTTCCTTGCCTGACTTTGAGCTAACTCTTTTATTATCACATAGATGTTCTACATATATTTTTATTTACTTCTTATATGGAAATGTTTAATTTGGGGCTGAAGCTGATATTCTGTTCATTGATTTGGGACTGGCACAGGGGTATGTTAAATTTGTCGAAGTAGATAGAAGATAGGTCTCTAGAAGTTATATTTCAGTGAAAATTTGGAAAAAACAAATACAAAAAATAAACAAACAAAAAACAACAACAAAAAACCCTCAAAGATAGAAATTTCCATTAAAAAAGCCTATGTGACCATAGCTACTTTGTGAGATCCTGTTTCAAATAAAGAATAAAAAATAGGTTTGAGGAGGTAGAATGCTTCTGGGTTCATTCCCCAGTAAACTCCCCCACACCCACACCCACACAAGCCTATGTGTGTTACCATGGTGTTGCACACCTGTAATCCTAATACTTGTGTGGTTAGATCAGGTGGATCCCCTTGTTCAAGGCTAGCCTCAGCAGTTTAGCAAGGTAGGTCAACAATCTTTTAAGAACTTATTTCTAAATATATTCTGGCTGGGTTCCCTCAGTTAAATATCTTGTAAAAATAAAAATGTTTTAAAGGCTACCATAAATTTTGTTTTTTCTTGTTTTCTTCCTATATTTTTTCATTCTTTTTTTTCCAGCTGGAGCTATAGTACACACTTATTCTAGCACTTGGAAGATTGAAAGAGGAGATTGTATATTCAAGGCCAACCTCAACAATTTAGTGACTATTCAAGGTCAACCTCAGCAACTTATTGACACCTCAGCAAACTAGTGGGATTCTGTTTCACAATAAAAGATTAAAAGGACAGGGGGTCTAGGCTTGTTGCTGCATGCCTGTAATCCTGGAACTTGGAAGGCACACATAGGAGGACCGAAGGTGTAATCCAGGTTCAGTAAATTAGTGAGGCTTTCTGGAATTTATTGTGAATGCTATTTCCAAATAAAATAATAAAATAGAGCTGAGTGTGTAGTTCAAATGGAGAATACCCCTGGGTTCCATCCAGAGGCCTTTTTGCCACTGTAGGGGAGGCCTCTGGAGGAGATACTCAACTCTATGACTAACAGCCACTAGGTTCTTAGGGCATAGAAAGAAGAGGTCATTAGACATCCAGCGCTGACATCTGAACATCTGAATCATGGTAGGCCACCCCAGACTCAGTCAGGTCTGGTCCCACTGTGGTATTTGCAAAAGAGGCCATTTCAGGTCCCAACATCTGATCACAAGAAGAGGGTACTGAATCCCCCTTACAGGAATTCCTCGATTAGTGTCAATCTTCCCTTTGACCCAGATGCTCAGAGTCCTGCAAAGAAAAGTGGGGTTCTCACTAATGTAACAAATGTGCATTCTGCAAAGAAACTGGGCCAGCCTGCAGCTCTGCTCTAGGCATTTGACCAGGCTGATTTATTTGAGGACAAGAGGGGAACAGGCCCAAAGCCTCCAAGGGGCCTTTGGTGGAAATAACAAGTGGGAGGGCACAATCTCTAACTTCTGCTTGATCTCTGGACAGAATGTCCATTGTTGACCAGTCTCATATCCTCCCTCCCAGTAACCAAAATGCTGACATAATTAAAGCAACAGGAAGTCTCCCAGAACATGTTTTTTACCTCCCAACCAAACTCACTCCAGGGGCCAGACTGTCCATTTCCAATTCTGCATCAGGAACAACTCAGCCATCTCAGTGCAACCATCACCTTTTTATAGGAGGGTAAAATAAAATTGTCACTGCTACCTCTCAAATCATTTGTTTCCTACAAATGCCCAAACAGAAAAATAGAGACTATTTGAGGGGAGAAAATGGGTGTTCCTAAAGACCAGAGATTGCAGCCTGGTGGCCTGTTAGGGACAAGGAGATTCCACCTGGCATGGCTACCAGTGTTCATTTCTGCAGCAGGCCTTGGAGAAAAGCATACCATTTAAGGAGAATTCTACAACATTGTATTATCACAGCATCACATTCCCAGTACAACAATCCTCTTTTGCCAGTCACAAAGGTGTGAACCCAGGACTACCCAACAGGGCAGGAAATGTGGGTCATCAACCAAGCCACAATCACCTGACATCTTCTAAGTATACTCCCAGGCACTGCAGCCTGGTTCACATGCTTGTACTTAAAACATGATTTCTTCACTATCCAACTTGATCCTCTGAGTCAAAAATTGCCATTAAATGGGAGGACCCAGGAACTGGTACCAAAACCAAGTACACTTGAACTCAATTGCTCCAAGGGTTTAAAACCTCCCCCACTATATTTGGAGATTCCTTGGCCCATGCTGCTAAAAAAGGCTGGAGCAGGGAAACAGGGATATTCCAAGCTATCTCTGAGGTTTCCAACTGAAAGCCCTTCAAAATTTCTGAGTGTGGTAGAGTTCTGTCATTGATAGACTCCAAACAGTGCTTTCACTGCAAAATTCACAATACAAACCAACAAAGGGGCAAATTATAGACTCCTTTGTGTGAGAAAAAGAACAATAACAAGTGTTTCAACATCTTAAATGGTAACTGCCTTTCATGTTGTCAGTCTCAGAAGAAGAAGAACAATGCCAACAACAAAAAGAAAACAGCAGTCAGATTTCTGGTTCAGCATCCAATGATAAGCTTACAAAATATCAAGGCTTACTATTTCAGAAGTGTCCTATACAGCTACAGGTACATATGTTAAATCCAGTCGCTCTGCTGTCACTCAGCAATGAGTCACCAGTCCTAGACTGTTGGGGAGGTGATGACTGAAATCCCCTCAGGGTGGCCAGACTTACAAAGGAACCATGGACCAACCTTTGTCACAAAAGTCACCCAGAATGTGGCAGTTGCCCTTTGTTGGGGTCTTAGCCCAGCGGGCCCAGAGAGACCTTGCCCCAAGGTGGCACCTGGCAGAGTGCCAGGAGTAGCTGACTGCCGAGTAACTATCAGGCAATAACTTCCTTGAGGGTGGCTGTGCCAGGTCAGAGTGCGTGCACCAGCATGTCAAAGCCCATGACCAGAGAGTGCTCTCATAGAAGAGCTATAAGACTGCCCACAGGCACCTCATGGCTCAAGTCCTGATTGGCCCCAAGTTGTTCCCCCTCTTGCCCCACCTCTTACTGCATGTTTTGATAGTAGTGCTCTCCTGAACAAAGGAGAGAAAAAAGAAGAAAGCGCGCAATAAAGAAACTTGCACCAGCTGGGCGTGGTGTCGCATGCTCGTAATGCCAGCATTTGGGAGGCTTAGACCTGAGGATCTGGGTTCGCAGCCAGCCTCAGCTACCTAGTGAGGCACTCCACAACTTAGTGAGACTCGGTTTCAAAATAAAGAATAAAAAAAATAGGGCTGGGGGTGTAGCTTGGAGGTAGAACGCCCCTGAGTTCAATCCCCAGTACCGAAAAAAAAAAAAAAAAGAGAGAGAGAAAAAAAGAAGCTTGCACCAGCTATGTGTGATTGTCATCTCTCCTTCTGGTCCTTGCGGGCAGGGGTCCAACGTGGGGGATGATATGTGGTACCGAAAACCTGGGAATGAGAAGGAAAAGAAACTGTGCACAGGTAAGTTCGCGGAAAGGCGACGATAAAGTTTGAGGGAGGGTGACAATAAAGTTCGCAGGTAAGCGATGGAGCCTAAGTTTTTCTTGCTGCAGTACTAGAAAAGTAAAGGGTATCATGGGATCAGAGCTATCTAAGGATAGCATGGAGAGAACGCTTCGACCTCCTCCATGTGAGTGGAAGAGCAGTAAAGACAGACACCTCATGGCGGTTTTGCCGCACGGTAGTCTGGGTAGCCCCTTGGTTTGTAGAAGAAGGATTGCTGACTGTGTCTCAGTGGGAACATCTAGGTGATGATCAACATAAAGCAGACCAGGAAAGTCCTCTGCCCCCTGGACTTTGCCAATTTGGGTGCTTGTGGGTACCTGTTTGACTAGCCTGAAGGGACTGTGCCAGGCAGCTGTGCAGAAAGGGGCAGAGGAACTGGAAAGTGTAAAGGAGGAACTGTCCTGCTCAGCTTCAGAAGGGGAACTTAGCTCAGGTGATGACTCCAGTGGAGTCTCTGGAGATGAGTTGGAGCATAAAGTGAAGGCTATGAGCCTCTGTAAGAAGGAGAAAGAGGAAGCACTGGGGGAGTGGGGGAAGATTAAAGTAGATGGAGTACGGCCTTTGGCACCCCCTGGTGTGCTGCCGCTGTATAACCCCCGAAAAGCAAGTGAACCGCGGGGGTGGGAAGACTTCAATACTCAGAGAATATTTCCAGTCTTTCAGGACCAGAACAATCAGAAATACCATGAGCCTATGGACTTTAAATCAGTAAAACAAATAAAAGAGGCGGTCATGCAGTATGGGCCCCAGGCTGCTTTTACCATGTCTATGATCCAGTCTCTCACAGCTAAAGCCATGGCCCTGGATGACTGGTCTAACTTGGTCCATGCAGTGCTTTCTGGAGGGCAATATATGTTATGGAAATCAGTCTGGCAGGAATTATGCTTGGATGCTGGCAGGGTGTTTGGGAGTCTTGAAGAAGCCATGCCCCTAGTAAAGCAGCTGGCTTATGAGCAGGCTAATAAACCACGCAGGGAGGCTATACACCCTTGGAAGAATAAGGATTTGCAGTCCTGGATTAAGATCTGCAGGGACATCAATGAGACGGTTATTCAGGGACAAGTTGTGGCCGCTGCCATAACACAAGGGCTTCGAGGGACTCAACACAGTGGTGGCCCTTCCAGGGGCAAGCTGGGGGCATGTTTTCACTGCAACCAACCAGGGCACTTTATAAGGGACTGCCCAAAGTTACGCGGGGTTACCAGGGCACCCCAGTCTGCTGGGCCGCGCCTATGTCCTTGCTGTAGAAAAGGCAATCTTTGGGCCAGTGAATGTCACTCGGCAGTTGACATAGATGGTAGACCGTTACAGCCCCTCAGTTCAAAAAATGGATGGAGGGACCCTCTGCCCCAGGGCCCTGAAATATATGGGGCAATGCAACAACCTTACTCAGAGACCCCAGTCATCAGGCAGGTCCTCCACCAGTGGTATCCACCCAGCCGGCATGAAGAGCAACCACCAGAAGCGCAGGACTGGACATCTGTGCCACCACCAGATTGGTATTAACCCCAGATATGGGAGTCCAAACTGCGGACTCTGACTTTAAGAGCCCTCTGCCTAAGGGAACAGTGGGTCTTTTGTTAGGAAGAAGCTCCACTGCCTTATCTGGGCTTGTGGTTCATCCCGGTGTCATTGACTCAGACTATGAGGGGGTGGTGAAAATCTTAGTGTCATCCCCAAGGGGAATCAAAAGTATTAGTCCTGGGGACTGCATAGCTCAGATCCTGCTGTTACCTAGCAAACATGAAAGCACTACCAGCACTGGTAAGGCCAGAGGCAAACAAAGGTTTGGGTCGTCAGGAAGCCCACGGGCCTGCATAACCATGGACCTGAGCTCTAGGCCACTGTACAAGATCTACATCCACAAGCGTCCCCTTTGGGGGCTGCTTGACTCTGGTGCTGATCACAGTATAATTAGAGCATCAGAGTGGCCCCTTGATTGGCCAGTGCAGAAATCCGATCAGACCTTGAAGGGGTTGGGCATATCACAAAGCCCTGACTTAGTGCAGCTTTCCTTCCATGGACGGATGATGAAGGTCACTCTAGCCTATTCCAGCCATTTGTGCTTAGCCTCCCGGTCTCCCTGTAGGGGAGGGACTTAATGAAGCAGATGGAGATGAGACTCACAACTGAGGCTTTTTATAGCGCACAAGCTCAAGGTCTGCTCCAAAAGGCTGGCTGGATGGGCTCAGGAGGAATTGGGAAACGCTTGCAGGGACTTGAGTATCCTATCTCTTTGGAGGGGAAACAGTTTGCAGCAGAAAAAAGGACTGGGTTTTTCTTAGGGGCCTCTGAGCCTTGTAAAATCAAGTGGAAATCTGAGGAACCTGTGTGGGTGCCTCAGTGGCCCCTCCCTAAAGAAAAGCTCAAAGCTGCCCACACTTTGGTGCAAGAACAGCTTGATGCAGGACATGTGCGTCCCTCTACTTCCCCTTGGAATACTCCTATTTTGTAATCAAGAAAAAGTCTGGAAAATGGCGGCTCTTGCATGATTTTCGAGCAGTTAACAATGCCATGGAGCCCATGGGCCCTGTACAGTTAGGTCTTCCTGTTACATCTGCTCTCCCAAAGCAATGGCCCTCTTTAGTTATAGATATCAAGGATTGTTTCTTTTCTATCCCCTTGCATCCTGCAGCTATGCATAAATTGCTTTCACCCTATCCTCCGTTAACCATCACCGCCCAGATTCATGAATGAGTGGGTAGTTTTGCCCGAAGGCATGACTAACAGTCCCACAATGTGCCAGTTGTATATTGATCAGGCCCTTGAAGCAGTTAGGGATAAGTTTCCTGAGGTGGAGATTTATCATTACATGGATGATATTCTCGCCTGCACACAGGATGCAGCCCAGTTGCAGGAGGTCCTTCAGTTTATAATTAATCATTTGAGGACTTGGGGGCTAGAAATAGTCCCAGAAAGAATTCAGTTAGCACCCTTAAAAGCATATCTGGGAACCAAACTCACTGATTTAGTAGTTGCCCCACTTAAGGTATTCCTCAGAACGTACAACTTGGGAACCCTTAATGATTTCCAAAAACTCTTAGGAGATATTAATTGGCTACGAAGCTACTGCAGGCTCTCTAATGTGGACCTCACACCATTGTTTGAAATCTTAAAAGGTGATCCTGACCATGACAGTTAACACCTGAAGCAAGGCAGGCTCTGCAATTGGTACAAGATAAGTTAGCTTCTGCTCAGATAGACAGGATTGATTATGCTCTGCCACTGCTGCTGTGTATCCTACCCACAGACCATAGCCCATCAAGAGTGTTATGGCAAAATGGACCTCTGGCCTGGGTGTACCCACCTCATTCCCCCCGTAAAGTGCTTCCTTGGTACCCATATGAGGTTGCTAATCTCATTTTGAAAGCCCTCAAGCTCTCCATATCTGCCTTTGGAAAGCAGCCAGACCTTATTTTTACCCCTTATACACCTGAACAATTACAATGTTTGGCTGCCTTTACTACAGAATGGGCTATCACTATCACCACCGCCTCTGCAAAATTTGATAACCACTACCCTAGCCACCCCTGGCTGCAATTTGTATGTTCTAATCCTTGCATTTTCCCAATATCACATGTGCTAACCCTATTCCTGGTGCCTTAATGGTTTACAGATGGGTCAAAAAGTGGCGTTGGCGCAATGGTCACTGCCACCCCACAGGAGTCCTTCACCTTCCCAGTTAAATCAGCCCAGGAAACAGAATTACTCGCTGTGGAACAGGTCTTCAAGCTATACCGCAAGGTGTCCTTCAATCTGCTATTGGACAGCAGCTATGTGGTCCAAGCTGTCAAAGGCTTGGAATGTACTGGGGTCATTCAAACCAAATCCACGGTGACCTCCATTTTTGCCTCCCTACAACAACTCATCTGGCAGCGCTCAGACCCATTCTTCATTGGCCACATTCGAGCACACTCCTCTCTTCCAGGGCCATTGGTTGAGGGCAATCATACAGCTGATGCTATTACTCAGGAGACATTTATTTTTCAGACCCTTGATGACTTACAGGCAGCCAGGGTGTTCCATGCGAAGTTCCATGTAAATGCTAATACCTTCAGATTAAAGTTTAAGCTGACCAAAGCCCAGGCCAGGGATATAGTGGTCAGCTGCCAGAACTGTGTAACTTTATTGCCTCAACCATCATTGGGGGTTAACCCCAGGGGTCTCTTGCCCAATCACATCTGGCAGCAAGATGTCACCCATGTCCCTGAGTTTGGGTCACTGAAATTCCTGCATGAGTCAGTGGACACATGCTCTGGAGTGATTTTTGCGTCCGCTCACACTGGTGAGAAATTCAGGGATGCCATTTCCCACTGTCTACTGCCTTTGAAGCTTGGGGGGCTGCCACAACATATAAAGACAGACAATGGACCAGCCTATACTTCCCAGCCTTTCATGTCTTTTCTGCAGCAAATGAACGTATCTCTGACCCATGGTATTCCCTATAACCCCCAGGGACAAGGCATTGTAGAAAGAGCTCATCTTACAATAAAAAATGCCTTATATAAACAAAAAGGGGGAATGGGGTACAGTTTAAGTCCCCTAAAGATAAACTTAATATTATCCTTTTTTGGCGCACGCTTGCTGCCTCAGTTTCTCTTTAGTTCCCTGCCGACCGCACTGAGAGCTTAACACAAATAATAATAATACAAAAGACAGACAGGACAGG
>PVLC010035169.1:0-16478 GCA_004027655.1 Graphiurus murinus | reverse complement strand
AAAAAAAAAAAAAAAAAAAAAAAAAAATAGGGCTGGGTGTATAGCTCGGAGGTAGAATGCCCCTGAGTTCAATCCCCAGTACCGCAAAAAAAAAAAAAAAAAATTAGGGCTGGGAGTGTAGCTCAGAGGTAGACTGTCCCTTGGTTCAATTCCCAGTTCCGCAAAAAACAACAACAACAACAACAACAAAAATCTTCCTGGGTCAATTTGCCTCTAAAAGGCCAACATGGTTTTTATCAGCCTGGAAGAGCAGCCATAGGAAAATCCGCAGACCCCACTGTGTCCCAAGCTTGGTGGTCTGCTTAGCTGTGGGAATCAGAGAGAAAGAAGTGACCTGGGAAGCTTGATGTGCCCCTCTGAGGAAAACATGTAACACAAAGCAACATGTGTACAAAGGGCATGTTGATAATAGCAAAAAGAAACATGGCTAAGCTTTCACCAAGTGCACAGCCCCATGCTAAGAAAAACAGAAAGGAAGTAAGCAGAGAGCTTAGAGCAGGGAGGCAGAAAGGGACCCACCAGGAAGGGTTTTGTAAGCCTCACACGAGATTCTATCCTAAGGATAGTGGGATGAGGACAATGACTGGGGGTAGGAGGTGACAGAATCACCTGTTTGTAAGGAACCCTTTGGTATCTTGAAAAACTTCCGCCCCTTGACCCTATCAAGCTTCTGGGAGATAAAGAAATGCAAACAGCAGATTTCCCTGAATTCTGAACCAACCTACAGTGTGTGTGTAGGGGGCTGATGGAGTTGGGGGAGGAAACCAAGAATGCCAGAGACTGGGCTCCAGAATGGGGGGCATCAGGAGCAGGGTGGGAGCAGGTGTGGTGGCGGTCGTCTGTAATCCTAGTACTTGGGAGGCTGAGGCAGAAGGATCACAGATTCAAGGACAGCTTCAACAAGTACTGAGACTTTCATCAACCTAATGAGACCCTGTTTCAAATAAAAATAAAATAGGGCTGGGGGAGCTGGGCGTGGTGACCCACACTTGTAATTCCAGTACTTGGAAGGTTGAGACAGGAGGATTGCAGGTCCGAGAATAGCCTCAGCAAGTAGTGAGACTCTCATCAACCTAGTGAGACCCTGTTTCCAAATAAAAACAAAATAGGGCTGAAGGTGTAGCTCAGAGGTAGAATGCCTCTGGGCTCAATCTCCAGTACCACACACCAAAAAAATAGGGTTGAGAGTATAGCTCAGAGGTAGAACGCCCCTGGGTTCAATCCCTAGTACCACACACACACACACACACACACACTTAATTAATTAGTTAGTTAGTTAATTAAAAATATAGTAGAACACTGGGTGTGGTGGCACACACTTGTAATCCCAGTACTTGGGAGACTGAGACAGGAGGATAGGTTTTCGGCCAGCCTCAGCTACTTAGTGAGACCCTATTTCAAAATAAAGAATAAAAATAGGGCTGGGAGTGTAGCTCAGAGGTAGAATGCCCCTGGGTTCAATACCCAGTTCTGAAAAAAAAAAAGTAGAACTGGGGGTGTAGCTCAGAGGCAGACCCCTGGGCCACACAGACACACACACACAAATTTAAAAAAAAGCAAGAGACCAGGTGATTCCCTTCAGGACTAAAGATTGTAGGAGAAGCAGTTAATGCAGCAGGGAGTCAGAAGCCTTGAATCAGGTCTGAACATTATCACTAAGTAGCTGAGTTTTATTTCCACATCTTCTACATGGAGAAAACAATTCCATTTCCTGCCTGGCCTCAGGGTATCAAATGAACAGCTGAAAGTTTAAGGTATAATATGCAAAGCAAATATTAGGGGTGTCACTTTCTCAGCAAGCAGGTGACCTCTGAGTTGTTTGCTGTGTTTCCTGTTTCACACACACAGCGTCTCTTCTTCCTCTCCAGTCTCCACACAGCAGGGTCCCACCTTAGGGGTGTGTTGGAGGCCCTACCCTCTATCCCAAATACTAAAGGTCCCATCCTCCTGGGGTGGAAATGAGCTTTCTCCTCACTGGGGAAGGGTCCACCCTCTCCCTCCCCCACAGGTTACTGCTGTGGCACTGGTGGTTCAGCAGCTGCACTCTTGGACTACTGGCCCTTCCAAGGAACTGAGGAGTTTGGATCAACCCGGGAGCCGATTGCGCAATACCTGCGCTGGAACACGTGTAAGGGCTCTCCATCTCATCCCGTCCGCCCATTAAAATCGCCAGAAGAGCAGTTGGCTAATACCCAGGCTCAGGACTCCCCTAGACCACTAAAATCGGAGTCCTACAGGGTGGGCCCAGACACGGCTTTGTTTTTTATTTTGTTTCTGGGTTTTTTTTAAAGCTTCCCAAGTGGTTTTACTGCGCCACCAGGGTTACGAGCCATTGTGTCAATGAATGGATCTCAGCTTGACCCATTGCATTCCGCGACCCCAGATCCCCCAGGAGCTATCTGACCCATTGCGTCCCCTTCTCCTAACACCCCAGAAAGCCCTTCTCCACGGATTCCACTCTGGTCATTGAGCCGAGCTGCTCCTGTCCTGACCCGAGAACTGTCCCAATCCACACAATCTGACCGTCTCAAGGACCCCCACAGCCAGGCCCCGACTCCAACAGCGAAAAGCGTTCCCGCCCCCCTTGGGCTTGTCGTTTGTGTCAGACTGTTCCCAAGTCCAGCCCGCTCCTGCCCCCATCCCCGGCCGCGGGCCAGCCCCTCACCGCAATCCTAGCAGGCGAAGCCTAATTCCGCGGCTGCGGAGACAGGTGCCAGCCAGTGCGCCTGCGCGCCTGGCGCCCTGGGCTTCCCCACTCTCTCCCTCCGCCCCCGCCCAGCGATTGGCTCCGCCGGGCTCCCAGGACAGCTGCTCTGGCAGGTGACCGCGCCTGAGGCTGCCGCCGCCATTTTTGTCACGGGCGCTTGCCCTTAGTCACCAAAAGACAAGTGGGCACTAGCAAATAGGGGCATGCTGCCTGGACTCCTGACCGGCTCATCCCCTCTTTCGGTTTTGTTTTGTTTTTTGCGGTACTGGGGATTGAACTCAGGGGCATTCTACTCCGAGCTATATCCGCAGCCCTATTCTTTTTTTTTTTTTATTCTTTATTTTGAAACAGGGTCTCACTAAGTTGCAGAGTGTCTCACTAAGTAGCACTAAGTAGCTGAGGCTGGCTGCGAACCCGGATCCTCCGGTCTCAGCCTCCCAAATGCTGGGATTACAAGCGTGTGCCACCACACCCGGGTTTCATCCCCTCTTTCATCTCCACTAAGGCTTAATTTCACTTGAGCTCAAATCAAGTTTCTTTCTTTTTTTTGGGGGGGGGGGTGGTAACAGGGATTGAATCTAGAGCCATTCTACCTCTGAGCTACACCCCCAGCCTTATTTTTTATTTTTATTTGGAAACAAGGTCTCTCTAGGTTGAAGAGATTCTCACTACTTGCTGAGGTTTTTCTCGAACCTGCAACCCTCCTGTCTCAGCGTCCCAAGTCCTGGGACTACAGGGGTGCACCACCAGGCCCGGCTTCAAATCAAATTTATTTTCTGGGAGCTCCTCTTTCTCCTCCCTCATCCTTGCTTGTCTAATTAGGAGGATGAAGAGACCTTAGCACCTTCCTTCAAGCCTTGGGGTTAGCCTGGGTGCACAGCTGAAGCAGAAATAGAGAGGGCAGGGGCACGACCTGGGATACCTTAATGCTGGATCCATCCTGAGCTCCTCGGGTGGACAGGCATAGCTGCAGCTGTGAGCATAAGGGCTCAGATCACAGGAAACAAGGCTGGGTTGGTGGGGCACAGGCACCAGACCCTCCATTTGAAGCTATGCAGCCCACCATAAAATATAAGGAACTGGCTGGGCATGTTGGCGAATGCTTGTAATCTCAGTACTTGGAAGACTGAGACAGGAGGATCACAGGTTCGCCGCCAGCCTCAGCTACTTAGTGAGGCCCTCTGCAACTTAATAAGACCCTATATCAAAATGAAGAATAAAAAATAGAGCTGGGAGCCGGGCACGGTGACACAGTCTTGTAATCCCAGTACTTGAGAGGCTGAGACTAGAGGATCCGGGTTTGCGGCCAGCCTCAGCTACTTAGTGAGGCCCTCTGCAACTTAGTGAGACCCTGTTTCAAAATAAAGAATAAAAATAGGGCTGGGGGTATAGCTCAGAAGTAGAATGCCCCTAGGTTCAATCCCTAGTACCACAAAATTAATTAATTAATTAATTAAATAAAATATAAGGAGTACTGAGTTTTGTTTTGTTTACTTAGTGAGGCCTTGTTTCAAAATAAAGAATAAAAAAATAGGACTAGGGGTGTAGCTCAGAGGTAGAATGCCCCTGAGTTCAATCCCCAGTACCGCAAAAAAAAGAAAGAAAGAAACAGGGTATCACTAAGTTGTGGAGAGCCTCACTAAATTGCTAAGGCTGTCCTTGAACCTGTCTCAGCCTCCCAAGTACAAGGATTACAAGTGTGCGCCACCATGCCCAGCTAAAATTGTGTGTGTGTGTGTGTGTGTGTGTGTGTGTGTGTGTGTGTGTGTGTGTTACTGAGGATGGAACCCAGGGGCATTCTACCACCAAGCTATACCTCCAGCCCTATTTTTATTCTTTTTTTTTGTGTGTGTGGTACTGGGGATTGAACTCAGGGGCATTCTACCTCCGAGCTACACCCCCAGCCCTATTTTTTTTTTATTCTTTATTTTGAAACCGAGTCTCACTAAGTTGCGGAGTGCCTCACTAAGTAGCTGAGGCTGGCCTCGAACTAGGATCCTCTGGTCTCAGCCTCCCGAATGCTGGGATTACAAGCGTGCGCCACCACGCCCGGCTCCCTATTTTTATTCTTTATTTTGAAACAAGGTCTCACTAAGTTGCAGAGGGCCTCACAAAGTAGCTGAGGCTGGCCACAAACCTGTGATTCTCCTGTCTCAGCCTCTCAAGTACTGGGATTACAAGCGTACGTCACCACGCCCGGCCCCAGCTCTATTTTTTATTCTTTATTTTGAAACAGGGCCTCACTAAGTAGCTGAGGCTGGCCACGAACCTTTGATCCTCCAGTTTCAGCCTCCACGTACTGGAATTACAAGCATGTGCCACCATGCCTGGCTCCGCATTATGGCTTTATTGAAGAAGAAATGAACCCCAAGCTACCATGTTTGCTCTGTCTTGCCCTGCCCCATGTTATGACACAGCAAAAAGCTTTCACCATGTGGCTGCATGATGTTCTTAGACTTCCCGGTCTCCAGAACTGTGAGCTAAATAAACTTCTGTTTTTTTCCGTGGTGCTGGGCATTGAACACAGAGGCATTCTACCTCTGAGCTATATCCCCGGCATCATCATCATCATCATCATCATCATCATCATCATCATCATCACCATTTAAAACAGGGTCTTGAGAGCCGGGCGTGGTGGCGCACGCTTGTAATCCCAGCATTCGGGAGGCTGAGACCGGAGGATCCGGGTTCGCGGCCAGCCTCAGCTACCTAGTGAGGCACTCTGCAACTTAGTGAGACTCGGTTTCAAAATAAAGAATAAAATATAGGGCTGGGGGTATAGCTCGGAGGTAGAATGCCCCTGAGTTCAATCCCCAGTACCGCCAAAAAAAAAAT
Organism: Graphiurus murinus; assembly: GCA_004027655.1. Lineage (NCBI taxonomy): Eukaryota > Metazoa > Chordata > Mammalia > Rodentia > Gliridae > Graphiurus > Graphiurus murinus. The sequence goes on along the minus strand of PVLC010035169.1, from coordinate 10,936 downwards.
AAATTAAAAAATAAAACAGGGTCTTGAGCCGGGCGTGGTGGCGCATGCTTGTAATCCCAGCAGTCGGGAGGCTGAGACCAGAGGATCCGGGTTCTCGGCCAGCCTCAGCTACCTAGTGAGGTACTCCGCAACTTAGTGAGACCCGGTTTCAAAATAAAGAATAAAAAAATAGGGCTGGGGGTATATCTCGGAGGTAGAATGCCCCTGAGTTCAACCCCCAGTACCGCAAAAAAATAAAAAAATAAAAAAAATAAATAAATAAAAAATAAAACAGGGTCTTGCTAGGTTGCTGAGAATTTCTCTAAATTTCTGAGGCTGGCCTTGAATCTTCGATCCTCCTGTCTCATCTCCCAAGTACTGGGATTACAAGCATGTGCCACCAGGCCTGACTTTTTTTTTTTTTTTTTTTTTTTTTGTGTGTGGTACTGGGGATTGAACTCAGGGGCGTTCTACCTCCGAGCTATACCCCCAGCCCTATTTTTTATTCTTTACTTTGAAACCGAGTCTCACTAAGTTGCGGAGTGCCTCACTAGGTAGCTGAGGCTGGCCACGAACCCAGATCCTCTGGTCTCAGCCTCCCGAATGCTGGGATTACAAGCATGCGCCACCACGCCCGGGTATGCCTGGCTTTTTTATTCTTTATTTTTGAAACAGGGTCTCACTAAGTTTCAGAGGGCCTCACTAAGTAGCTGAGGCTGGTGGCGAACCTGCTATCCTTCTGTTTCAGCATCTCTAGTACTGGGATTACAAGCATGTGCCACCATGCCTGGCTTATTCTTTATTTATTTCTTTTTATTTTTTACTTATTTATTTTTATTTATTTGTATGTTTGTTTGTGGTACTGGGGATTGAACCCAGGGACATTCTACCTCTGAGCTACATCCCCAGCCCTATTTTTTTAGTCTTTACTTTGAAACAGGGTGTCATTAAGTTTCAGAGGGCCTCACTAAGTAACTAAGGCTGGCCGCAAACCCAGATCCTCCCATCTCAGTCTGGCTCTTCTGTTCTTCACTCAGGCTTAGGTATTTTGTTATAGCAAAAGAAACTGGAGTAAGACACTTCATTTATTCATTCAAGCTTTTGGTCCATGCCTGGCATATGTTATATGGGGTAAAAGATAATTCAAAAAAAAAAGATGAGCCAGGCGTGGTGGCGCACGCTTGTAATCCCAGCATGTGGGAGGCTGAGACCAGAGGATCCGGGTTCTTGGCCAGCCTCAGCTACCTAGTGAGGCACTCCGCAACTTAGTGAGACCCTGTTTCAAAATAAAGAATAAAAAATAGGGCTGGGGGTGTAGCTTGGAGGAGGTAGAATGCTCCTGAGTTCAATCCCCAGTACCGCAAAAAATTAAAAAAAAATTATTTTTTTAAATAAAAAATAAAGAATAAAAAATAGGGCTGGGGGTATGGCTAGGAGGTAAAATGCCCCTGAGTTCAATCCACTGCACTGCAAAAAAAAAAAAAAAAAAAAGGAAGGAAGGAAGGAAGGAAGGGGAGAGAAAAGAAAACAAAAGAAGCTGAGAGTGGTGGAGCAGGCTTGTAATCCCAGCACTTGGGAGGTTGAGACAGTAGAATCGCAGGTATGACAGCCGCAACAATGTAGTGAGAATCTTAGCAACCTAGTGACACCCTGCTTCAAATAGGGCTGGGGTTGTGCCTCAGAGGTAGGACACCCCTGTATTCAATTCTCTGTATCAAAAAAAAAAAAAAAAAAAAAGAAAGAAAAGAAAGGAAGAAGACCACTCAAAGCACTTTAAACAATAAAGGAATTTATTGATCTGGGTAACTTTAAAGTCCATGACTCAAACAAGTTGTCAGGATGCAATTTCTTGCTGTCTCCTGGCTACCCTTCTGTGGTTCCACACTCAGGCAGCACCCCCCACCGCCGCCATGACCCAGGCGGAATTCTTTAAGAGTTCTGTTCTGTCTCCACTTGACAAAGAACAAAGTCCTGGGCTTGACCTGCCATTGGCCCACATAGGCTAGCCCAAACCAATCCCTACAACCAGATGGATGGCAGTGCTGATTGGTTTAATCCTAAATCCCCCAAATCTTAAGGACAGAATAGTTAACACCCCAAAACCACTTTGAGAATAAGTAAGCATGGAACCCCCCCCCAAATCCAGGGGCTGTTATTGCAATCAGGGTGAATAAATACTAAGAAACCCACAGCTTGATCCTTATTTTTCTCATTTTGCTTGAAAAAGGCCTTCCCAGACTAGTATAGGTCTTTAGCAAGCATGCAGAAAACAAAACTAAAATGCAGATTCCACCCGGGCATGGTGGCACATGTCAGATGGTAGCCTGAACAAGTAGTGAGACTCTCATCAACCTAGTGAGACTCTGTTTCAAAGTAAAAACAAGCCAGACATGGTGGCGAATGCTTGTAATTCCAGTACTTGGGAGGCTGAGACAGGAGGATCACAGATTCATGGCCAACCTCAGCAACTTGTGAGGCCCTCCACAAGTTTCAAAATAAGGAATAAAAAAGGTCTGGGGGTGTAGCTTGGAGGTAGAATGCCCCTGGATTCAATCCCCAGTACCACAAAAAAATAAATAAATAAATTAGGGCTTGGGGGTGTGGCTCAGAGGTAGAACTCCCTGGGTTCAATTTCCTGTACCAACAAAACAAAACAAAACAAAACAAGCCAGGCATGGTGGGGCATGCTTGTAATCCCAGCATTCGGGAGGCTGAGACCAGAGGATCCAGATTCTCAGCCAGCCTCAGCTACCTAGTGAGGTACTCCGCAACTTAGTGAGACTCGGTTTCAAAATAAAGAATAAAAAATAGGGCTGGGGGTATAGCTCAGAGGCAGAATGCCCCTGAGTTCAATCCCCAGTACCGGAAAAAACAAAACAAAACAAAAAAATAGGGCTGGGGATCCCCAATAACACACACACTGCAGGTTCCTCACCTTCCCAGCCTCTCTACTTGAGCTGGGTCATGCTTGTGTGACTAGATCCCAGATTCCCATGGGACCTGTACCTGCTCTCCAGACCAGGTTGAGGTTAGCCCATGGGTAGCCTTGGACACTCCTCAGATGCTAAGATTTTAGGGGAGGGACAAAGTTTAAATAGTAGTGAGAGGTATATTAGTTTCCTATTGGTGCTGTCACTACCAAACTTAATAGCTTAAAACAATACAAACAGCCAGGTGTGGTGGTGCACACCTATAATCTCAGTATTTGGGAGGCTGAGACAGGAGCATTGTAGCCTCAGCAACTTATTGAGGACCTCAGAAATTTAGTGAGACCCTGCTTCAAAATAAAAAAATAAAAAGAGCTAGGAGTTTAGCTCAGAGGTACAATGCCCCTGAGTTCAACCCCCAGCACACCCCCCCCCCCACACACACACAACTTTTTAAAATTATCTTACAGTTCTGGAGGTTGGAAGTCTGAAATGGGTTGAAAATGAAGCACTAGCGTTGCCTTTCGAAGCTGTGGGAGTGAATCCATCATCTAGCTTTAGGGCCCCCCACTCCTTGCTCAGGCCCTTCCACCTTCAAAGATGGCAGTGGTATACTTCTCATGTGGCACCCTGGCTTCGCTCTGACTTCAGCCTCCTTCTCCACATCTAAGGGGCCTGTGATTACACTGAGTCCACTGGATAATCCAGCATAATCCTTTAATTTTAAGGTCAGTTAATTAACAACCTTAACACTATCTACACCCCTAATTCCCCCTTCATGGTTCCCTCGGACACCAGTATAGACAGACATCTTTGGGGAAGGGATGTTATCCTGCCTCCGACAGAAGGCCTCCCCCAACAGAGCCACTTTGTCATAGGGTCAGGGCTTGGAGCCGTGGGGTAGAGAGTGTTACCTACGTTCTGAATGAAACCCCAGCCAAGTCCCTTTTCTCTATCCAGAGCCTGGCCCCGGTTGTCCTCACTTGGCCACTGGCCCAAATTAGACTTGGGAAAGCAGGTTAGTCAGGACTACCATGATATCACCATAGTGAACATGAGAGCCCTTCCCAGAGGGTGGTCGGGCTTGGAAGGATATGGAGAACCCAGGAGAACCCAGGAGAACCTGTGGGGGCCGCTGACCATGCTGCTTGAGTCCACAGAAGACAGGGAAAGAAGTGTAGTAACATGGAGCCCCAAGCAGGGAGAGGCTATCAGTTTTAATCATTGGAAAAGGATCACCCCACTACAAAAATAAGTGGAGTTGCAACCCACTATCAGAGCCGACTGAAGGTCACAGTGCATACCCTGTCCTGTCAGGATAAAGCAATCTTTCTGGCTTCACCAAGTGGCCTCTAGGCTTCGGTATCAGGTGGGCTGAGTTCAATTCCTACTGTACTACTTATAGACAGTGTGATCCTGGGAAAGTGACCTACCTTCGCTAAGCCTTTAATTCCTTAGCGACTAAATGTTTGAGAACAACATCGGTATGTACTTCACAAGACTATGTAGAAATACAAGTGCTTGTGTAACACTCTGGAGTGGGAGGACTATAAAATAGTCTGAAAGCACTTCCAGCATGGATTGGTGGCAACAAGACTACTATTGTGAGCATGAATTTTGTGTGTGTGTGTGTGTGTGTGTGTGTGTGTGTTACTAAAGATTGAACCCAGGGGCATTCTACCTATGAGCACACCACCAGCCTTTTTTATTTATTTTGAAACAGGGTTTTGCTAAATTGCTGAGACTCCCCTCAAACCTGCATCCTCCTGGATCAGCCTCCCAAGTACTGAGATTACTGGCGTGCTCCACCATGACCGGTCATGACCGGTTTTATAATTTCCTGCTGTTAAGTGGGGATATTGGCACCACCTTCCTAGGGTTGGTATAAAGTGAGATGCTCACAAGTAACTCCATTCAATGCCTAGTGTGCAGAAGTGTCATTGAAATGTTAGTGTAACACAATCCGTCTGGAGAGGATGAGGAGCTAACCTGATCGGAAAGGAAGTTGAGAAGCCTTCAATTACGTTGTGGGACCGGCATCCCGGAGTTCAGGCCATTGCCTCCAGCTTGCAGCCACTATGACCCTAGGCTCACCCAGATATGCACAGACTGGCTGGCTCCTGGCCAGCACAAGGTGTTTTCCCTTTGCCTGGTAACGGGAGGTGTGGCTGAGGCAGGACATGGAGGGGAATACCACAACCAAAAAGTGGTGAAGAGCTGGGATTTGGGCCTCTTTAGCTCCCCCACATGCTGGGAACCAATCCCAACAAGCTGAAGAAGACAAGTGAGTGGGTAGTTACTGGGAAGAGTACGCCAGGGGCTGAAGGCACCGGGACAAGAGGTGAGGAGTTTGGGGATTAAACGCCGGGATTTAGGAAGAGCAACCAAAGCCAGAAGGCAGGCACGGAAGGCCCCTGTCTAAACCAGAGACCAGGGCCCAGCGACTGGGTGGGGGTAAGAATTAAGTCTGAGCAGGGCATGGTGGTGCTCACTTGTAATCCGAGTACTTGGGAGGCTGAGACAGGAGGATGACAGATTCTCAGATAGCCTCAGCAATTTAGTGAGGCCCTCTGCAATTTAGTGAGTCCGTTTCCAAAAAAAAAAAAGGGTTGGGGGGTAGGTAGCTCGGAGGTAGAATGCCCTTGTGTTCAATCCCTAGCAGAAAAAAAGAAGAAAGAAAAGTCTGTATCCACACACCCCTCGGCCACAGGTCTGGACCAGTATGAAGCCGCAGTAAAAATGCCCGGCCGCCTGAGACCAGATCATGTTCTCATACTGCTGCCTGCCCGGCGGGGAGCGCGTCTGGCCTCCGCAGCCCTTCACCTACGCCTATCTGCCGGCCCCGCTGCTGCTGCCGCCCATCCAGACCCACAACTTCTGCAGCCGGCCGGCCGGCCTGAGCGCGGGCGCGTGGGCGGCCCCGCGAGAATACCACCGCTTCTACGGCGCCGCCCTGGCCGCCGCGCCGCCCTGGTGGGCCTACCCGCCGGCCTACGCCGCCGCCCTCGGCTCGCCCTTCCCCGCCGCCGGCGTCCCGGGGCCGTCGCCGCCGGCAGCGGCGGCCGAAAGCTGGGAGCCGTGGCCGGAAGGCGGCAGCGTGCAGGCCGAGCTGCGCTGGGGCCGCGTGGAGCGCACGCAGGGCGCGCGCCTGGCGCTGCCTGACTTCGTGCGCCGGGAGCTGCGGCGCGCGTACGGCACGTACCCGCGCACCGACGTGCGCGTCACCCAGCGCGGCGGCCAGTTCCTGCTGCAGGCGGCGCCGCGCGTCGGCAAGCCCGAGTACCGCGTGCAGCGGCGCGTGCTGCCCCGGCCCGCCAGCAGCGAGAGCGGCGCCGGCCCGCCAGCCCGGGAAGCGGCGGAGCGCGGCCGCCCCCAGAGGAGGAAAGGCCTGAGCTGAGCGCACTGCAGGCGGGAGACCTAGCCCGTGCGCGGGAGCCGCTGCACTCCCGCCGGGCTTTTGCCTTTCTCCGTGGCTGCCCGGTGACCCCTTGTCCCCGCACTTGCTTGAGGTCTCTCGTGATATTTCCGGACGGTGGAGAAGGGATAGAGGACTTCGTGGGTGTTCTTTTTTTTTTTTTTTTTTGCGGTACATTGAACTCAGGGGCATTCTACCTCCGAGCTATACCGCCAGCCCTATTTTTTATTCTTTATTTTGAAACAGGGTCTCACTAAGTTGCGGAGTGCCTCACTAGGTAGCTGAGGCTGGCCACGAACCCGGATCCTCCGGTCTCAGCCTCCCAAATGCTGGGATTACAAGCGTGCGCCACCACGCCCGGCTTCGTTGGGTATTCTGTTACTCCTTCCTTCTAGGAGGTCTTGGGAAGCGGAGCAGTGGGTTGCTAGAAGAGCACGCACCGTTACCTCCCTCCCTCCTTCCTCTTTCCTCCTACTCTTCTGTTTTCTAAGCAGCCCGCCATTCAGGAAGCCCCCATTTCCCCGTCCTCTCTTCTTCTTTTTTTTTTTTTTTTTTTTTTTTTTTTGCGGTACTGGGGATTGAACTCAGGGGCATTCTACCTCCGAGCTATACCCCCAGCCCTATTTTTTATTCTTTATTTTGAAACCGAGTCTTACGAGGCTGGCCGCGAACCTGGATCCTCTGGTCTCAGCCTCCCGAATGCTGGGATTACAAGCGTGCGCCACCACGCCCGGCTTTTTATTCTTTATTTTGAAACAGGGTCTCCCTAAGTTGCAGAGTGCCTCACTAGATACCTGAGCCTGGTGGTGAACCCGGATCCTCCGGTCTCAGCCTCCCAAATGCTGAGATTACAAGAGTGCGCCACCACGCCCGGCTCTCTCTTCCTTTTACTAGAGTCCCCTCTCCCCAAAACTGAGGGTGCTATAACCCCCAGTTTATAAAGAAAAGTAAATAAATGCATGAAATCCAGTGTACTCTGAGATCATGTCTATATTTGGAAGTGGGTGTTTTACCATCTGTGTAATAACAGTATTGGGATCACAGACTTGCACCACCACGTCCACTTAGTTACTTATTTATTTCGTGGTACTGGGGATTGAACTCAGGGGCATTCTACCTCCGAGCTACACCCCCAGCCCTATTTTTTTATTCTTTGTTTTGAAACAGGGTCTCACTAAGTTGCAGAGGGCCTCACCAGGTAGCTGAGGCTGGCCATAAACCTGGATCCTCCTGTCTCGGCCTCCCAAGTACTGGGATTACAAGTGTACGCCACCACGCCCGCTTTTATTCTTTATTTTGAACCAGGGCCTCACTAAGTAGCTGAGGCTGGCCTTGAACCTGCGACCCTCCTTTTTCAACTTCCCATGTACTGGGATTACAAGCTTTTATCACCATGCCTGGCTATTTATTATTTTTGTGGCACTGGGATTGCACCAGAGGCAGTCTACCTTCTCGTAGTTCCCCCAGCCCTTTTTGTTTTTTTTGAAACAAGGTCTGGGTAGGTTGCTGAGTGTCTCCCTAAATTGTTGAGGCTGGCGGGGTTTGGTGGTGCACACTTGCATTTTTTTTTTTTTGTGTGTGTGTGGTACTAGGGATTGAACTCAGGGGCATTCTACCTCCGAGCTATACCCCCAGCCCTATTTTTTATTCTTTAGTTTGAAACCGGGTCTCACTAAGTTGTGGAGTGCCTCACCAGGTAGCTGGCCACGAACCCGGATCCTCCAGTCTCAGCCTCCCGAATGCTGGGATTACAAGCGTGCGCCACCACGCCCGGCTCGGTGGTGCACACTTGTAATCCCAGTACTTGTGAAGCTGAGACAAGAGGATCACAGGTTCACAGGCAGCCTCATCTACTTAGTGAAGCCCTCCACAATTTAGTTAAGACCCTGTTTCAAAATAAAAAATAGGATTGAGGATGTAGCTTGGAGGTAGAATGCCCCTGGGTTCAATCCCCATATCGAAAAAGAATAAATTGTCTTGAACCTCTGTTCTTCTGGTCTCAGCCTCCCACATATTGGGATTACTGGTGTGCACCACCCTGTCTGGTTTGGCTTATTTTTTATTTTGAGACAATGTTTCCCTAAATTTCCCAGGCTGATATAGAACTTGTGATCCTCCTGCTTCAACCTCCAGAGTCACTGGGATTACAGGTGGCACCCAGCATATTTTTCTCTTTACCCTGGTTTTCCAGGGCTCTCCGAACCAAATTTGCTTCCATCTTTTGTAGAAAAATAAATTCTGGACCCTTATTACCTCTAGCTTCGTCTAATTTTACTTTTAAAATTTTTTCATGTTTTATTTTTTTGGTACTAGGGATTACACCAGGGGCATCCTAACTCCAAACTACACCCCCAGCCCTATTTTTATTTATTTTGAAACAGGGTCTCACGAAGTTTCGGAGGGTCTCACTAAGTAGCTGAGGCTGACAAACCTTCGATTCTCTCCCAAATACTAGGATTACATATGTGTGCCACCATGCCTGGCTACTTTATTTATTTTTTATTTATTTATTTATTTATTTTTGCGGTATTGGGGATTGAACCCAGGGGCATTCTACCTCCGAGCTACACCTCCAGTCCTTATTTTTCAGTCTTTACTTTGAAATAGGGTCTCACTAAAATTGCAGAGGGCCTCACTAAGTAGCTGAGGCTGGCCTTGAACCAGGATCCTCTTGTCTCAGCCTCCCAAGTACCGAGATTACAAACCTGTGCCACCAGGCTCGGCTTACTTTTTTTTTTTTAATTGAAACAAGGAGGAAGCTGGACAAGGTGGCCCCACCCGTCTGTCACTGAGCTATACTCCAGCTCTGAGATCAAATTTATTATTACTCTTTAGTTCTGGGCTTGAACTCAGAGGCATTCTACTTCTGACCCACACCTCCAGTCCTTAAAACAGGGTCTCCCTAAATTGCTAAGGGTCTCTCTAAATTGCTGAGGCTGGCCTCTAATTTGTGATCCTCCTGTCTCAGACTCCCAACTAATGGGATTACAGGTGTGTGCCACTATGCCTGGGTTGAATGTTCTTAGCAAGTACACACTGTGTACTTGAATTAAAGAACCTTGAATTCATGTACCTGTATTCAAGAACACAGGACATCAAAACTGCAACCTTAGCCAGGTGTGGTGGCACAGGCCTGTAATCCCAGAATTTGAGAGGCTGAAACAGGAAGATTGCGGGTTTGAGACCAGCTTTGCAACTTAGTGATACTTTCAGGTACCTAGGGAGATACTGTTTCAGAACAAAAAAATTTAAAAAGGTCTGGGATGAAGCTCAGAAAAAGAAAACCCCTGAGTTCAATCCCCAGTACCACAAAACAAAACTCTGCAACCTACTCTCAAGAGTCAGAATTATTATTATTATTTTTTTTTGTGGTACTGGGAATTGAACCCAGAGGTATTCTATCTTCAAATTACACCCCCAGCCCGATTTTATTTCATATTTGGAAACAGGATCTTGCTAGGTTGATGAGTCTCACTACTTGCTGAGGCTGTCCTTGAACCTGTGATCCTCCTGTCTCAGCCTCCCAAGTACTGCAATTGCAGGCATGCACCACCACACCCCGCTGAAAAAATTATATGTACATATATGTATATGTATGTATATAGAGAGACATTGAAAAAGAAAGAGCTGGGTATGGTGGCACACGCCTGTAACCCCAGTACTTGGGAGGCTGAGATAGGAGGATCGAAGGTTTGAGGATAGCCTCAGCAAGTAGTGACACTCATTAACCTAGGGAGACCCTGTTTGAAAATTAAAAATAAAAAATAGGGCTGGGAGCTTGGCATGGTGGCTCACCTTTGTAATCTTAGTACTTGGGAGGCTGAGCCAGGAAGATCTGAGTTCACGGCCAGCCTCAGCTACTTAGTGAGGCCCTCTGCAATTTAGTAAGACTGTGTTTCAAAATAAAGAATAAAAAATAGGACTGGGGGTGTAGCTCGAAGGTAGAATGCCCCTGGGTTCAATCCCCATCACTGCAAAAAAAAAAAAAAAAAAAAAATAGGGCTGGGGTTGTAGCTCGGAGGTAGAATATCTCTGGTTCAATCCCTGGTACAACTTACACACACACACACACACACACACACAAGAAATGTGGCAAAAGGTCAACAGTTGGTGAATCTGCTACAAAGCAGTTTTCCTTGAAGAAAGAGGTCAAAAGACTGGTTAGAAAAAGAATGATTTATTATGAAGCAAAATGGATTATAGGAGCAAACAGAAATCAAAACAGTCAAGCTGGGCGTGTTGTATACAGTATATGTACTCACCAAATCAGGGCCAGCAGCAACATCTGGTGTGGAGGTGGGAAGTTCCTGCTGAGGGCTAACCAGAGTTCTGATTGGAATGGTCCTAGGCAGAGCTTGCCTTCTCCCTCACAGGGAGACTTCAAAATTTGCAGCCCTCTGAGAGGCCTTAAGAAGGGCACCGGGACAGTGATGCCCTTGGGGTGCATAGTTCTTGTGACCAACATGAGTCATGTGAAAATTGAAAACTGCCTCCCCTAAGTGTCTTTTTTTTTTTTTCCCCAGAACTAGGGATTGAACCCAGAGGCATTCTACCTTCAAGCTATACTCCCCAGCCTGATTTGATTCTTTTTTTTTTTTTTTTTTTTTTTTTTTGG
>PVLC010035168.1:0-16537 GCA_004027655.1 Graphiurus murinus | reverse complement strand
AGAGTTAAGAAGCATATGTTCTCCCTAATATGTGGATGCTAGGGAGGGGATGTGGCATAGGAGGGTCTCCAGATGAAAAGGAGAGACCCTCGATAAGCAACGAAGTTGATTTAATTGTAGTGGACGCAGGGGGCAGAGGGACGCCCTAAAGCACATGATGTAATTACACAATCATATCAAGGTCACTCACCGAAGTGAATCTGAGGGGGAGGGAAGGGGAGGGGATTGGGGTGGGAATTGGGGAAAGGGTCAAATGAGAACTGTGTGCAAATATGTTGTCAACAACTCGTACTTAACAAAGATGTATGCTATATTGCACGAATTACTACAATAAAAAAATTAAAAAAAAAAGGACATGAAAGATGACTATTATAGTAGTAAAGAAATTTTAAGAAGAAGCAATACCTAGATACAGAGTTCCTATTACTATAAGGTTGGACAAATGACCCTCCTTTGTAAGTAAAATTAACAAGGACTTTCCCAAGCTCTGGGGACTAATTGGAAATTGCATTGTGATACAACCCCCAAAGTTCTGGGCAGGTAAAAAGGATGAATAGAACCTTAAAGGAGATTTTAACTAAATTGGCAATAGAAACTGGCGGAGACTGGGTCATGCTCCTTCCCTATGCCTTATGCAGGGCCAGAAATAAGCCCTACATGCTTAATTTAACCCCTTTTGAAATCATGTTTGGTTCTCCGCCCCCATCCTGCTGTGAAAGCCGATTCTAAATTCCTTACAGGGGCTCACAGGATGTAGAACCCAGAGATTGGGTCTGGGTAAAGCGGCATCACTATAAGACATTTGAGGCTAGATGGAAAGGGCCTTACGTGGTCGTCCTTGTTACCCCAACTGCCCTAAAGGTGGACTCTGAATACATCACTCCCAGATCTGGAAGGCCAGTGAGAAGGACATTGAGAGAGTCCAAAAGGAGTGGGCAGTGACAGCCAACCCTGACAACCATTTGAAGCTCACGCAAACAGCTAGGAAGTCGTGCTGTGCTTTGTCAACATCGTCTTTGTGGACTTTGGTATTAGGGCCACTGATTATTCTCATACTAACATTTGGGTCTTGCATACTACAGTGCAACTCACAGTCCTCGGACAACAGTATCAAACCTTGCCCAACCCTGTATATAGTATATGAGGATGATTCCTTATATAAACAAAAGAAAAAGGGGAGAATGTAGGGCGTTGACAGCCTTCTCCTTTCCCAAAATAGGACAGTCCTCTCCCTTCCCGAAACAGGACAGCCCCCTCCCTTCCAGTAACAGGGCTCCACCAATCCCTGTGCCTTCTCTGTGTTACCTTCCCCGCACTTGCGAAAAATTTCCCTGCCTCTGTACACCTCTATATAAGGCTGAACGAACCCAGGATCCGGGTTCGGCAGCCATGACACCTCTATACGTAGGCGGAACACTAATCCGGGTTAGACTCAACCCTGACCCGGATTAGTAATAAAATCTCCTTCTTGTATATATAAAAAAAAAAAAATGGACATGAACATGAAGTTGAAATGAAAAGATAGAGCTAGGTGTGGTGGCACAGGCTTGTAATTCCAGTACTTGGGAGGCTATGATAGGAGCATCACATGTTTGTGACCAACCTCAGCTACTTAGTGAGGGCCTCCTTAGCTTAGTGAGACTAACTCTATTTCAAAATAAAGAATAAAAATAGGGCTGGAGGTGTAGCTTGGGGGTAGTATGCCCCTGGTTCAATCTCCATTACAAAAAAAAAAAAAAAGAAGAGGTGGGCGTACTACTCAGAGGGCCTAGAGGGACAAATAATTGAGTCAGAGATTATTATTGATCTGTAAAATCAAATGAAATTTCCTCTGCCATGTTTCAGATTTTCTTAAGGCCAATGGTCATTTTATTTTTTCAATTTATGCCACTTGGAATGAGAATATCTAGCCTATGCCTGTACTATGATTATATTTTGAATATAGATAACTTGCCTTTTTACAATTTCACATGTAAAGAGAAATTTTGCATCAGGTTGAATCATATGTCTAGTCTTACTATATGTGATTTATAAGCTATTTGGTAATAAATAGGCATGAAGTTTGGGTGAGGGGCAGAGGATGCAATCTCACTGTCTGAACTATTTTTCTCTAAAATTGTGTGTTGAAATCTTAATTCCTAGTAGTTTAAAATGTGACCGTATGTGGAGACAGTGTCTTTTGGCATTAAATTAAAATCAGATTTATTATGGTGGGTTCTATTTCAAAATGATTAGCACCCTTACAATAAGAAGATGACACTTGAGTGGCACACAGAAGCAAAACCATGTGAAGGCAAGAAGAGAAGATTAAAATTCTCAAGTAAAAGAGAAGACTCAGAAAGAAATGGATCCTAGTGACAACTTGATCTTGGCCTTCTAGCTTCCAGAGATATGAGAAAATAGATTTCTGTTTTAAGCCACCTATTCTATGATACTGGTTATGACATCCTTAGCAAACTAATATAGTTTTTTCTCTCTATCTTCCTTTCTCTATTCCCTTTCTCTATAAGACAAATCTTAATTAGGCTTTTGTCCTCATGAGGAGATTAAAACTGATCTTGTAAAGTTGTCAATATACTTCACATTGTGATATTCAATGTTGATTTCCCTCATTACATATTCAGTGATCAGTAATCAGTATTTGAACAGTAGTCAGTCAGTATTTGACACAACTAACCACCATTCATTTGTGGATAAACTTTTTTCAGCTGGCTTTTAGAAATTTACATTCTCTTGTATTCTATCTCATTAGCTATTTTTTTTAATCTAAAGTGGGAGTGTTTCAATATTTGGAGCTCTTTTTATGATAAATATGTAAATATTTCCAAATTTTTATCTCTAAAAACTGAAAAAATAATTTTTCTCTTTCCTATATCTTTGTCTTTTGCATGTGTGTGCTACTGGAGATCGAAACCACAGGTATCCTACTTCTAAGCTATAGCCCAAGCTCTATTTTCATTTTTATTTTGAGGCAGGGTCTTGGTAGGTTGGTGAGAGCCTCACTACTTGCTGAGGCTGTCTTTGAATCTGTGATCCTCCTGTCTCAGCCTCCCGAGTACTGGGATTATAGGAGTGTGCCACCATGCCCAGAGTCACTTGCTTTTTTTTTTTTTTTTTTTTTTTTTGCGGTACTGGGGATTGAACTCAGGGGCATTCTACCTCCGAGCTATACCCCCAGCCCTATTTTTTTATTCTTTATTTTGAAACCGAGTCTCACTAAGTTGCGGAGTGTCTCACTAAGTAGCTGAGGCTGGCCGCGAACCCGGATCCTCCGGTCTCAGCCTCCCGAATGCTGGGATTACAAGCGTGCGCCACCACGCCCGGCCTCAGAGTCACTTGCTTTTTAATAGGTAAATTCAACATATCCAAAACATTAAACTCTTCCTTTGATCCTTAAATTTGCTTGCCTATGGCCTTTACCATCTCACGATGGGATGGAGAAACAGAATTAATAGTTTATGTGTATATTATGCTATTTTATATCATGTTATATAAATTATATTACTTGAATTGGTTCACATAATTATGGAGACTGAGGAGCCTCAAACTCTGCAGTCATTCAAATAGAGGTACAGGAGGGTAGTACTAACCCCATTTCAAGGGTTTGAGAACCAGGGGAACCATTCATATAACTTTCAATCCAAAACTGAGTCAAAAGGAATGAGAAGACTCATGCTCCAGTTCAAAGATAGTCAGGCAGGGTAATAAAATTCTCCTCACTTCATCTTTTTGTGCTATCAGGCTTTGAAAGGCAAAGATGAACCAATCTACTCTGGGAAGGACAATATGCTTTACTCTATATACTAGTCCAAATGTCACTCTGATCCAGAAATGTCTTCATGTCCACACTCAAGATAATGTTTTATCACATATCTGGACACACCATGATCTCATCAAATTGACACACACAATTAGCCATCACATTTATCATCTCATAAGCTTCTGGTTAGTCAGATGTAATATATTTTATTGTCTTTAGATTTTCTGTTTATATCACACCCAGGATACTACTTACAAAAGTTAACCACCTGTGAACTGTGAAGTGTTAGTGAACACAGTCTCCAAGATATTACTGACACTAATTACACGATCAAGTACACAAAACTCAGAATAATCATATGGCAACATAGTTGTTGTGGCTACACTATCTGCAACCAACACTGTGTCTTGCTAGGACTATTACAATAGCATGCAGTTTTCTTGATTTTGCTTTTGTCTCTTAATTGTATTTTTTTCTTACCACAATACCCATGGGGCCTTGTATAAATATGAGTTAAATAATTTTGCCTTTGTGTTCTAAACCAAATTAAGGCTTTTTATTCAGAAAAAGAGACAAAAGCATCCCATTTTCTTACGAAGCCCAACGTAAATCACCTGTTACTGCATTGACTTCTTCCATTAGACTTGCCTTTACTCACTTTGTTCCAGCTACCACAACACCTATCCCACACCCTGTCATTCCTTAAACATTCAGGCAAGCTATCACTTAGGTACTTTGCACTACTGTCTCTCAGACTACTCCAACACATTCTATAGGGCTATATACTTCAAGTATTTTAAATCTTTACTCAAATACCATCTTTTAGATAGATGATCCCATGACCACTCTATTTAAAATTGCAATATATATCTAGAGGGAAAAGCACCAAATGCTATTGAACATGTATGTTTCTATCACACTAAATCTCAATATGATGCATGATTACAATATACCAATAAAAGTATATTTTAAAAATACAATAGTCCTGGAACGCCCTAATTCATTTATTCTGCTTTACATTTTTCTATAGCATTATCATATCTACATGATTTTATTATATCTTATGATTTTATTTTTCAATTTATTATGTTTCTTATTTAAAATATGTGGAGATTTTTATGTGCCTGGATCACATTTATGCCTCAACTGCCCAAAGTCATATTTGTCTGATGGGGTCAATGATTATTTATGTTGAATGTAATGCTAAATTAAAGAATAATCTTCCACTAGTATTATAAACAGAACCATGAATAATTGTTCATGAGTTGCGTACTTCATGCATCTCTAGAAGAATCAGCATATTTTAGAAATATGTAAAAATAATTATGTTCAAAATATTTTATGTTAAAATTCTGGGCTCAGGCATTGTAATCAAAATATCTTTCTAGAGTATGGATGAAATATTCAAAAGCCTCATAAGCCAATTAAACATATATTTAATTTCTATACATCAATCCCATAAATATCATAGTATACAATAAAGAAAAGTAATATCTCTGTTAATATATGCAGTTTGCAAACAGGAAGCCTTTGTACAATATAAAAGCTTTCTACAACCTTTCTTCATGTGTTTTACCAAAACATATAAAACTAGAAATAATACCATAACTAAAAGTAAACTTTTATAGTGTCCATTAATATCTACCCAGAGTGGAAAGTAGAAGGTAAAATGAGAACAAGGATACAAATGTGAATAAGCAAAACTCTGGTCTTTTTCATCAATGGACTTAAATCTAGAACATGAGACTGCTTATGTATACCAAAAATATTGTTATATGGAATAGAAAAGTGTAATTTCTATATCAGTAGAATGTGGAATAATACTTATATGCATATAGGACTATATGCATATAGGAAGAAAGAGATATAACATGAAAGAAATTTTAGGTTTTCAGATGTTAATAATGATATATTTGCTTCACATTCATTTCCACCCTCAACAGAGTAATTTTAAGCAGGAGTGGATATTTTCTTTTCTATAGCTTTCACCTTATGTATGCATTTACTGTATTTATTAATATTTTCCAATTTTCTTTTTCCCCCACTAGAATTTGAGCTCATGGATAGTAGCAAATTGATTTTGTTTTATCAATATATCATGCTTGTTTCCTGAAATTAAGTTCTGGAAACTAGCATGATGAAGACACCAAAATTAACACATGTCAGGTGCCTAATGCACTTGCCAAGTATTTTACATACAAGCTTTTTAAATGGATGGAGATAATGCTTACAGCAAGATCTTAAAAGCATAATTCCCTTCTGAACTACTTCTGGTATGCTGTATTGGAAGCATATTTTTTCTTGTCTTCTGAGAATATTGTGTCTCCAATGAGACTAACTGGATTTTAAAGCATAGCATGCTGCTATCAATCTTGGGAGCAATATGATAAGCATGTTATAGAGGGAAGCTGTTTACTAAAGGAACCGAAAACCTCACTGACAAGATGGTTCTACAACGGATGAAATCTGTGAATAATGATGCCAAAGCAATGGCAAATTCCCTCAGAAATGCCAGGACATAACACTCTTAGACTAGCTGACAGGATAAAAGAATAATTTACTCAGGTATTTCTTATCTATTGTACCTCGCCTCTAAAAACATATTGAAGCTATGTTGAAAACTACATTACAAGTTATTGCTGCCCTGAGCTTCAATAACTTGTAAAATGTCGGCAATGCACCTACCATAAACACATTGAAAAAGCATCTTAGAACATTACTGCCTCCAGGAGTAGAGACCATGTTTATGGAATTGGGAAGTTATGACCCCATCTGTTATGTATGTCCAACAGCTTCTTCTCTGCAAAAGGACTGCCATGCAACTCCACACAGATCAGGCAGGTATAGTGGCAGGTAGCAGGAGAAATAAGATAACAATATTCATTTCTTAATCCGTTTCTCTTGCTTACTCCAAAATCTGGCTAATATAACTGCTGTTAAAATAATGTCTTGCATAAAATATTAACAATTCTCATTTCTTTTTAGACATCTCTCCTAACCTATGTTCAAATGTAGTATTAAAAATTCACTCAAACGTGAAGCCCAGCAAATGAATCCTGCCTACAAAGAAAGGGTTTGGGAAAGTTCCCCTTATGAATTTAAAATTGTATTCTCTCTAATCCCTGCTGCCTACCAGTTTGTATGATTGAAACAACTCTGTTCTATGTGACTTACATCTTGTCCTCTAATACAAGGTCTTACTAGTCAAAGCTGTTCACAGACAGGCTAGCATAAATTCATGTGATAATTAGAAATGCAGAATCTCAGGCTCTAATCCAGAACCACTGAATTTGCTTCTGTAATTCAGCAAGATTCCTAGGTAATCAAAATGCAGATAAAAGTTTGGGGACCACTGCTGCACACACTAAGATGGAAGAGTCAATCTAGAATTGGGTATTATAATCTGTCTATGGAAAGATGTATATTGGTAGTGCTAATTATTTCTAAGAAGACACTATACAAATAAATCTGTGAAATACCAGACTTTATAAATGAAAGCAAGCAGCTGTCTCTACTGCCGGACTGACAGTCTATGATATGTTCTCAGTGAACTATATATAGTGTGAAGATTTTTTCCCAAACAATCCAGAAATATCCAGTTATTTTTCAAGTGAATTATTGCATGTCAAATATATGCTAGATGTAAATTAATAAATAATTTACTGCAAAATTACTTTGGGGGTAATTTTTAAAGCTATCATGCATATAGCTTTAAATATTTCTGTTATTTTTCATTAATGTAAACTAGATATGGAATTAAAGATCAAGTGGGTATCAAAGTGAAATATATGCAATATATAAACATATATGCGATATAAGTACACTCGTGTACTAAAATTATATATATATATGTGTGTGTATACATGAGTGTTTATTTTCATAATAGAAAAATTAAAGTACCACTACAAATGCAATGTAACATAGCCATTCAAAATGACTGCTGAGACAGGAGAATCACAGATTTGAGGACAGCCTAAGCAACATAGCAAGATTCTCGTTTACCTAACAAGACCCTATGGTGGTACACACTTGTAATCCCAGTACTTTGGAGGCTGAAACAGGAGGATCACAGGTTTGTGGCCAGTTTCAGTTACTTAGTGAGGCCATCTGCAAACTAGTGAGACCCTGTTTCAAAATAAAGAATAAAAATAGGACTTGGGATGTAGGTTGGAGGTAGAATGTCCCTGTGTTCAATCCCCAGTACCAAAAAAATAAAAAATAAAATAAATAAAAAGGGCTGGGTCTGTACCTTGGAGATAGAATACCCCTGGGTTCAATCCTCAGAATCCCCATCCCCAGTATCACAAACACACACACACACACACACACACACACACACATACACTTACACACAAAACTATAAAGTTCTGGCCATCAATTGTACAGCATAACAACTCTAATAGTTATTTATCATATATTTGAAATTTCTGAGTAGATTTTGAATATTCTCACTACAAAAGAATGGAAAGTATGTGAGATGATGGATATACTAACTAGCTGGATTTATTCATTTCACAATACACATGCAGTGTTCACTGCTTGACATATACCGTAAATATAAACATATTTTATTTGTCAATTACACTGTAAGAAATCATTGGAAAAATGTACCACATATTTATATTCTAATGTGAATGTTCACGATATATGAAGTCAATAAAAATATGAAAATTATACATATATAGAGCATATGCTTATGGCTGTAAAACTTATAAACTATTTATATCACAAAATATGTATGACACATATATGGTATACACACATAAGCATGGATAATAGAAAATATCAGTATTTATTTTGAGGGGTGCAATGAGATGCATGAAATAAGAGCTTTCACTTCACAAAGTTTCTTAGGAACAATGTTACAGGTAATATCTACTTTGTGATGGTCTAAAAAGTATTAATATTTTAAAAGAATGTTTTTTGCCACTATATTACTATATAGCTAATTTCACATTTTGTCTCATGATTTTAGCAGAGCTTTTTTTTTCTGTTAGGAGTCATTTCTCTTAAGGAAAAAAAAAAGAAGTAGGCAGAAAATGGAATAAATTACTTCTTAATAATAGTAGGGATAAGTTTGGCAAAAGGCATATCCCAATGAGTAGAAAAAATAAAGTTTCAGAATCTTCTGTATATAAAGTAGTCTAGCTTTAAATTAACACCATGGACTCTCATAAAGCATTGCTTTATCAGGAATTCTGTCAATAGGAGCCATCACCATGGGTTGTCATATTTGGGAGACTATTAGGTCCCCTTCCTTAGGAATTGCAGTGCTGTCTTTGTTGCTCTAGCACCCCCTGGTGGAGCGAGATCACACAGATAGGAGAACCGAGGAGTAACCACCAGGATTCTGTTGTCTGGAAGATTAATGTGTTGCATTTTTCAGGTAACTCCCAGGACTGGAGCATTTGAGAAGATAGTCCATGTCAGCCCCTTTGATTTAGTGCTATGGCCTTCTGGTGAAGGTACGACAGGTCCTTTGTTGTGGAAGCTTCTCTGTGCTTCCAGTGAGTTTTTCATATTTAGTAAAAGAGCTGCACACAGTCAAGTTCAAAATCCAGAGACAAAAAACGGATAAGGTCAAAGAGAAAATCTGAAATAGCAAACTCTTCGGAGACACATGTGTGTAATGTATGCATGCATTTATATGGGCTGGTTATTTTGTATTTCAAGATGTTGTCCTATCTTTTGTGCAATAATCATGCAGTCCCCAGAAACAGTGGTTAAATACAGGATTTCAAATTGTTGCAAAGACAAACTTTGAATAAAACAAATCTGGACTTTTTGTCTGTCCTAGAGTACTTGTTACATAATTCTTAAAATTTATTATCTATTAAGTATGTATATTGAATAAACAGAAGTTAGAGAATTATAATTATAGCACAATACAGTAAAGCCTAGTGCTTAGTTTAAATATATTAAGCAACTTCTACGTTAGTGACACACACATATAAGTTTTCTTTAAGATGCAAGTAGAATACTTTCTTCTTTAATTTTCTTCCTTTATCTTTAGTACTGTAAAACTTCAGCTATATCTCTCCTATTATTTGGAAACCAGACCTTACTAATAGTAAAGCATATAGACAGATGTTTCTGCAAAAAAATATGATGACCAACCAGCAAGTTTTCCATTGCTGCAAATTATTGATATCCTGTAAAAGACATGGTGGTAACAGAACAGTGATAATCCCCTTAATCATCTCTTCAAAGAGATCCCCTTCCCAAGTATTTCAGTTCATCCTAATCTGTTGGGGGGGAGGAATAAACTTAGAGAAACTCTCAGCTTGAGGCATGTTTTATGACTGTGTTTCTAGGTTGTCATTCAAGTAGGTCAGGGAAGAGAACAGCTCCTCTCCCAAGGGTCCTGAAAGTGGTTTGACGTTGCAAAGCCCTAGTAATTGGAGTCGCAAAAGTACTGAGTCAGCCCAAGTGGCAGACAGAGAGTCTCAGAGCACTGCTCTCCGAGAGCTGGCGTGGATGGCCATCTGTCGTGATTATACTGACAGCTGCAACCTCTTCACTGAAGAAGAACACCTGAAAAGCCAATTCTAAGTGGGCCAGCTGCATCCAGTTTCCTCTGCAGACTCTTCTGAGAGAATTGGTGATTATCCAAGTGCAGTTTTTACTTCCACCTCAGAATCCAGGACTTTTTTCTGTTCAAGCACCCCTGTGTATACTAATACGTTGGGGGTTTTCTCTAAAACTAAGTTTGTATCTCAGAACTGAAAACACTGTTTAATAAAAAAAAAAAATCCAAAAGCTTTTTTCTCAGCATTCAGCCATTCAGAGCCATTCAGAGCCATTCAGCATTATGTTCACAGTTTTCAATCTAAGAATACTAAAATAGTATAGATAGCTAGTACTGCTGGCCCCCATGATTTTATACAAGGAGTGAATTGTCAAAGCCCTGAGTAGCTTAAACACACACACACACACACACACACACACACACACACACACACACACACACACAAACATATGTTTGTATAGTCTCCCTAAAGGTATATTGCATCTAAAGAATACGGAGAAGTCATGTGTGTGTGTGTGTGTGTGCGTGTGTGTGTGTTAGTGGGGGCATTCTACCTCCGATCTATACTTCTACCCATTTTAATTCATTTTTTTTTTCTTTTTTGAAACAGTCTTGCTAAGTTGCTAATGGCATTGGTAAATTGTTGAGGCCAGCTTGGAGCCTAAGATCCTTCTGTCTTAGCATCCCAAGTACTGATATTATATGTGTGTGCCACCACACCTAGCTACATTATTACTTTTTTTTTAACCTTCCTGTATGTGAAATACTTATAGGAGGCATTCAGTTCTTCTCAATACTTATTCCCTTATGTGTATTATTAATGAATTTTACAAAACTGTATGTGTGCATAGCATATTATAAGAAAGATATTCTCCTGATTTATTTACAAATATTAACTTTTAATTTTGTAGAAGCCTTGCCTTACCATATTATTTTCTTATCATTTCTCTAACAAACTACCATAAATTTAGTGGTTTAAAAATGCTAATTTATTATTTCACAGTTTTTAAAGTTTGTATTTCAAAAAGGTTTCAGTGGGATCACTTATCCAAGTATAGGATCATGTCATCTACAAATAGTCAATTTCAAAACTTCTTTCTTCATTTTTATCCCTTTAATTCCCTTCTCTTGCCTAATTGCTCTGGCTAGAATTTCAAGTACTATATTGAATAGGAGTGGGGATAGTGGACATCCTTGTTTTTTCCTGATTTTAGAGCAGATACTTTTATTTATTTTTTTAATGCCCATTCATCATGATGATGTTTGATGTTTATAATATATTACCTTTATGATGTTAAGGTTGAAGCAAGTCCCTTCTAATCCTGAGATCCTCAGTATTTTCAACATGAATGAGTGTTAGATTTTTGTCAAATGCATTTTCTGCATCTATTGAGATGATCAGATGGATTTTTGTCCTTGGTTCTATTGATGTGATGAATTAAATTTATTGACTTGCATATGTTGACCAACTTTGCATCCCTGGAATGAAACCAACTTGGTTGTAGTGCACAATCATCTTGATATGGTTTTGAATGCAAATTTCGAGTATATTATTAAGAAATTTTGCAGCTGTTTTCATCAATTATTTCATCATAATATTTTTCCTTGATGTATATTCTTTGATTTTGGCATCCAGGTGACACTGAATTTTTTTTTTTTTTGGTACTGGGAATTGAACTCAGGGGCATTCTACCTGCGATCCATACCCCCAGCCCTATTTTTTATTCTTTATTTTGAAACCGAGTCTCACTAAGTTGCAGAGTGCCTCACTAAGTAGCTGAGGCTGGCTGCGAACCCGCATCCTCCGGTCTCAGCCTCCTGAATGCTGGGATTACAAGCGTGCGCCACCACGCCTGGCGACACTGAATATTTTTTAAAAACTTGTTAGTGCATTGAAATTATATATCATAATGAAGTTCAATGTATGAAAAATATACACACACACTTAAATGTATTTCTCTCCACATGCCACTTAGTTCCTCCTTTTCTTCTTCCCGTATGTTAGTAAAATTGATAGTAATACCTTCATATATCATCATAGTAGCGTTTGATACTGGATTTGTAGAATGAATTTGATAATATTTTCTCTTTCTAGTTTATAATAATTTGAGGAACATGGGCATGGTTCTTCTTTTTTATTATTATTTTATTAGTGCATTACAATTATACATTATAATGAGGTTCAATGTGATAAAAACATGCATGAACAAATCTCTTTCTGTATTTTCTTCCATATTCTACCACAATCCTCCGCTTTTCTCCTCACATGAGTTAGTGACACTGGTAATAATAACTTCACATATTGCACTAGCTCTGATCTTGGGCTTTTCCTTGTTGGAATTCTCTTAACTTCTGTTTTAATCTCCTTTATTGTTATTGGACTTTTTAGGGTTCATATTGAAAAAATACAAAGATCAATAAAATGAAAAACTAGTTTTGTGAGATGAACAATAGTGATAAACTCTCAGCCAATCTAACTAAAACAGAGAATTGACCCAGATTCATAAAATAAAATATGAAAATGGAGATATCATCATAGAAAATGTAGAAACTATTCTGAAAGTTTATATTCTAAGAAATCTGGATTTGAAAAGAAATGCATATTTTAGAAACAATCTTCAATATTTCTAAATTTAACATTGGAGAATGAGTGGGAAGATGATGTCAGAACAAGACCCTAAGGCAAGCCTATGTGTGACATACCATGGGAACACTGAGACAAACTGCAGTCCACATGCCAGGCTACCTTTGTGGGAGCTGGGAACTAGGAGCAGAGAAACTTAAAAATATTTACAAGAACATTTTAAACACCAAGTTCAGTCTCTAGATCAACCTTGCCTGGGTAGCTGAAGTAAGTACAGGACTTACACAAGTGGGAAATTGAAAAAAGATGTTAAACAGAGTCGGTATACCTGCTGAATTTAGCTACATACTGTGCATGAAATTCTGAGGAGAAATCTGGGCTTGAAAGCCACAGACCAACCCAGCCCTTTTTGTGTCAGCCCAGCCATTTTCTGTGGAGAGTGCTGTGTCCAGCAGCCCTGGGAAGAATTGACATCTAAGTAGGCAGAGAGAAACACCAAGACACCAAGCCAGGGTCTCGCCAGGCATCAGGGATCACTGGAGGTGAGAGACCTAGTGCTGGGGGTGGGAGAATTACTTTTTATTTAATAGATTTTCAAGTGAGTGAGAAAGCTTGAACTGATGGGGAGCATGTATGGAAACAACAGCAACAGTTGAGTCTTAAATATCAAGTAATGTCTGCGCCTGACCAGAGCAGGTAGAAGAAGCAGAACTGAAGTTTCGTTTGTTTCTCAGCTAGCTCTCTCTACAGAGGGATGCGACATCTGCTCTTACCCTATCTTCTTCATCATCCATTCCACCAATAAAATACTGAGGGAGATCACAAGACTCAGAAAATCAGACTTCTCCAACCTTCCCCCTCTAGCTCTCAAGCTGAGCATGCTCTGATTATTCCCACCCACCACTCTTGAGGATACCCTACATAAATCAAGAAACTACTGAAACTGAGTGGGCAGGGAGCAGAGCCTTTGATCAGAGCTCAGAAGCAGCAGTTAAATCTTTTCAAAGGAGGCTTCAGTCCAAGAAGAAAGAAAATCCTGGCAAGGTGAAATGGACATTTTCCTTACCAGAGTTTTTGCCTATGAAGTATGAAACAAGACACTTACAGACAACAGCAGGGAAAGCAGTGAGTTTTTTGTTTGTCTGTTTTGTTATTTTTGGGGTGGGGGTTGTACAGAGAATGGAGAAGGGGAAAAGATACAGATCACCCTTTCAGGTAATGGGGACACATGTCTAACAGCTGCCTTCTGGACACTACTTGGGAGTAGCCCAAGCCATGTGCCATCAATTGTAAGCTGCTTTTCCCCAAAGTCCACATGATGTACCAAAGAAAGTTGCAGGTCACCCCTAGGGGCCTTAGGTTGACATTGATCATTGATGTCCAGCAGGTGTCTTCTGGTCACTACCTGGAAGTTCCTCAGGCAGGGTTCCCTCAATTACATACTGCTTTCTCTCAAAGCCAACATGACCTGTGTGAGAGAGAAAAGCTCCCAAAAGGGAGGGTTCCTGAAAGTATAACCATTTAAAGTGGCTTGTTTAAAAGTTTATATGCTTCTTTGAGTTTCCTTTCTCAGTTGGGGTCCCAGAAGCAGTTTTCTGGGATTCAGATAGTAAACATTTTATACCTAGGTTTTTTTTTTTTTTGGTTGGAGTCCCAGACAGTTTTCTGGAATTTCTTGGGATTGTTTATCAGCAGTAAAAACTGGTGTTTTGTAAAGCTCTGGTCACTGTCAGGAGGCTTTTGATCTCCTTAGTATTCAGCATTCAGGAGATCTGGTCCTTTCATGAGTTTTGGAAGTTAGCATCTGTTGCCTCTCAGGAAATTAAGTCTTTTCACTGTGGCCCCGTGGTAATATCTGCCTATTTTTTCTACATCTCCAAAGGGACTATCCCAAATACCTCCAACCCCTTTCTTTGTTTTTAATTTTTAATTGGAGAATTATAATCATACATCTTTGTTAGGTACAAGCTGGTAAAGGCATACATGCACACATTTCTCATTTAACCCTTCCCTAATTCCCACCTCATTCCCTTGCCCTCCCTCCTTCTCAAGTTCAGTTTAGTGACTGACTATGATATGTTTGTGAAAGTACATCATGTGCATTAGGGTGTTCTCCCCCCACCCCCATCACTTTCAGTTAAGTCATCTTCTTTGTTCATCTAAGGTTTCTCCTTCTTCATCTAGAGTCCCTCTTATGTCTCACTTTCTCCCTAGCTTCCATATATTAGGGAGAACATACAATGTTTTTTTTTCCTTTTTATGATTGACTAATCTTACCTAGCATAATGTTTCCCAGTTCCATCCATTCATTCATTTTCTGTTAAATGATTCTTAAGATATCCTTGTATGTGTGTGGCTGTATGTTTTATTAGCTAGGCAACAGGTGGAGCCACTCCTCTCCCCACACAGAGATGTTTAGAGACACACAGAACATAGACTACACTGGACTGAACAACCAAGACTATTTCCTATTCAAGTCTAGACTATTTCCTATTAAAGTCTAGAGACCCACCTATTACCTATTAGCTAGGCAATAGGTGGGTCTCTAGACTTTAATGCCTGGAATCAACCAACACCATCATTGCAACAGGTGGACAGTGTCCTGAAGTACCTGCTCTCTACTGGCAGAACAGCTGAGGGGGGTGTATTGTACGGAGATAACTACTTATCAGAAAGTAATGGCTACCCATAATGTTAAGGCTATTTCATTTTAAGATATACCTTGAGGTAAATATTTACCTCCAGAACAGGATACAACATAAAGAGAAGGTGATTAGACATAGAAATTCCAGAGAGAGAGAGAGAGAGATAGTAACAAAGTTAGGAATTTTAAAAATCTGAAAACATGAGAAAGAAGAATAGCAACGAAACAATGAGTTCCCACAGCCCTGCAACAATGGAACTCACCAACTCAGAATTGCAGAGAATGCCAGAAGAATTCAGAATTTTAATTATTGATATGATTCAAGAGTTTAGAAACGATATCAGAGAAGGTCTAAAATATATGAAAGATCAAATGAAGATACAGATCAATATCTTGAACAGGAATCAAAAAGAAGCTTTGAAATAAATGAATGATGCAATAAATGAAATTAAAAATTCATTAGATACAAACCATCAATGTCATACTACAACACACTGAAAACAGTTTCATTTCAGTAATATATAGAAAACAATTCAACAACACTACCTAAACATTCAAGAGATTGGGGATAATTTGAATAGAGCAAACCTAAGAATAATAGGCTTAAAATATAGTCAAGATGCCCAAACCAAGGGAATAAAAAATCTTTAATATCAGAGAATTATTCATATACGGAAAATTAAGTGGACACACTAGTTCAGGAAACATTGAGAATTTCAGAGAAGTTATCCACACCACATAATAATCAAATTGACTAATGTTGAGACCACAGAGAGAATCTTAAATGCATCAAGAATAAAAGACTCAGTGACATTCAGA
The DNA here is from genome assembly GCA_004027655.1 of Graphiurus murinus. NCBI lineage: Eukaryota > Metazoa > Chordata > Mammalia > Rodentia > Gliridae > Graphiurus > Graphiurus murinus. Next base: position 201 of record PVLC010035168.1, on the reverse strand, counting down.
AGTAAAACAGTAAGAATTGCTCCAGACTTCTTAAACCAAGGAATATACACAAGGAGGGCTTGGAACAACATATTCCACCCATAAAAAAATTCAGCCAAGACTACTATTCTACCCAGCAAAGATATATCTCAAAACTGATGGGGAAATAAAAATATTCTATGACTAACAGAAGTTGAATAAATATATTTATGTCTACCAAAC